>JAQIXW010005365.1:0-10483 GCA_034700685.1 Willowsia buskii | reverse complement strand
TCAAATTCAATATTTAATATATATAATAAAAGTTGTAAAACACGATCAGATTAAAAAATATATGATATAAAATCAAAATTGAAAATTATTATTTTATTTGAATATTGTTTATATCATTATAGATTAATTAAGCTGCATGGTGAATCTGCTAGTCTTAGTGAATAAATATAAAAGATATGATTGTTTTTATTTTTTTATATATTTTTTAAAAAATAATAAGTTATGTGACTATAAAATATTTATATTATTGATTATAAAAAAAATATGTTTTAATATTTTTCAAAATTTCAGTGAAATAAAAATCAGATGAATAATGAAATATTTAATATCAAATAAATTCATATTACGCATAAATAAAAAAAATAAATCAATAAAATATATAAAGTACATTCAATAATCTAAATTTTATATAAAATAAAAAATTATGAAATCAGTATTTTATTTTTATTAAAATATATTTTAGTAACATAGATAAAAATAATACTATGATACTATTAATTGATGTTGTTTAATTACAGGCAAAAACCAAAAAATAAAATAATTATAATTGATTTTGAATTCAGCAACTATCAACGTACAGATTTAATACTTATTTCTGCAGCTATATCACAGACTCACGTAAAATCTGAAATTATTCGTCTACGAGGTCGACCTTTAATAATATCACCTGATGGAAGAATAAGATTAATGAATAATTATTCATATATAAAAACTAGAGATTTGCTACTAAAAATTTTTGAAAAGAAACCAGATCAGCTTCAAGTTATATTAAACGAATTACATTTAGCTATGAAATCAAAAACGTCGAACCTAACTACAAGCTTTTTAAAAAACTATCTTGATTTTAATAACCAAAATGCAATTATTTTACTATGGAATGGTAATTCAGATAAAAATATTTTACAAAGATTAGGTTTTAATACAAATATAATGTTGAATATGACTGCATACGATACTGATAATAATAGAGTATTTTATTTAAAATTAATTAATTTTAAAAGTAATGAAATTATATTAAACCATAAATTAGGTTATATAATTAAAAATGGTAGATTTTTATCGTTGAAGGAAACTCATGATTCAATTTGTAATCAAAACCATGATATAACTTATATACACGACGCAGTTAGTGATGTAAAATTAACGAAATGTATTTTCAACTATTTATGTATAAAAAACAATTATCAGTTTATATTAAGTAAAATAATAAAATAATATAAGTTCTTACAAAATACTAATAGTTCGCAATTAGTAACACGGTAATATTGAAAAATTAACCTCATCCGTTAAAAATAATTACAATCGATTTTGATTTTAACAAATATTAACATGTCGATTTAATACTTAATTTCTACAGCTATATCGCAGACTTACGTTAAATCTAAAATTAAACGACATTGAGAACGACCTTTCATAATATCACTTGATGGATGAAGAAGATAAATGAATATATATATATAAACCAGAGATTTGATACTAAAAAAATTTTGAAAAAAAAAACCAGATCAGCTTAAAGTTATAGCCTACTAAGTTAATTATTTATGTATAAAAAAGCAATATTATCAGTTCATATTAAATAAAATAATAAAATTATATTGACTTATCTTTAATAACAATAGATCGTAATTAGTAACACAGTAATATTTTAAAAATTAACCTCGATCGTTCAATGGTCAACGCTATTGATTGTAATAATAATAAATAATGACTTAATAAGCATAAATGGTTAATACGTTTTTTTTATTTAGTAATAATAATTTATTTATTGTTATTTAATGGTAAATTTTATATTATTATTATTATTATTATTATTATTATGTATTTATTTTTAATTACAGTAAAATACAACGAAATGTAATATCAAAAAGAACACGTATGAACGTAATTGGAAGCGGACTTATTCAATTAAATCGGTTTAAAAAATGTTCAAAAACGTTTGTTTTAAAAAACGATTATAATTTCATAGACTTTAATCAATTTTTTGACTACGGTTTTGAAATGATTGTTTGTAAATTAAAAAAAATGACACAACAAACTAGTATTAAATTTAACTTATATCTCGACTGTGTTTATGTACATGTGTTAACACAGGAATACCGAGATATTTCATTTAAAACAGTGAATGTGTTGGCATATACAAATTCAAATTTCGAAAATTTATTAAAAAAAATGTTTGATAAAATTAACAAAGAGGAAAGTAATTTTGTAACTAAAGGAAGTGGTTGGAGTTTATATTCAATTGATGCATTACAATTAAGAATCAATATTGTAAACCCTTTAACCGGATCTTCTTATGTAATTTTACCAGAATGTATAAGGAATAAGAAAGCTGTTATAAATGTAAAAAATAATGATAACAAATGTTTCAAATATGCAATTTTAACAAAATATAATACTCGTTCAGATAAAACTAAATTTAGTAATCAATATTTTAAAATACTTGAAAAAAAAAGTAGATTAAATTTTCATTGTATCGATTTTCCGACACCAGTTAATCAAATTAAATCATTTGAACGTTTAAATAATGTATCAGTTAATGTTTTTAGTTTAGATAATAAAAATGTTGTTTTCCCATTATATATGAATAATGTGGAAAGTAAAAACCATTTCGATCTGCTTTTAATTAATAATGGTATAACGTCACATTATTGTTTTATTAATGATTTTTGTAGACTTATTCGTAATCAAAAGACGAAACATAAATCTAAATTAATTATATGTAAAAGATGTTTTACAGTTTTTAGTAATATTCCTTGTAAATTCAAACTATGGGGTATTGATGGGTTAAAAAAACATAAAAAAATTTGTGGAAAACATAAACTTGGAAGACCTGTAATGTTTGATAACGGTGATGACGATACTATTTATTTTAAAAATTTTAAAAGATCTCAACGAATACCTATAGTAATTTATTCTGATTTCGAATGTTATTTAAAACCTATAATAAACAACCAAGACATTAAAACTAAGACATTGATAACTCATAAACATAAACCTATGAGTTATGCATTTTACGTAAAAATAGATTATGACATTATACCTAAATATTTAATAAAAAAATATAAAATTCCAACAAAACTTCATGTTTATAGAAATCGTAATGCAGCAAAACATTTCATAAAGACAATGATAGATATAGGTTCAAAAGTGTGTAATCTTTATAAGATAAATATACCCATGGACAAATTAACTGTTGATGAAGAGCATAAATTTCAAAATGCTAGATTATGTGAATGCTGCTTCAAATCATTTAAAAACGATAATTTATTTAAAGTAAGAGATCATAATCATTTTACAGGACGTTTTAGATCAGCTGTTTGTTTAAATTGTAATTTTGAATTAACTAATGTTTCATTTATTCCAATATACTTTCATAACTTAGTCTATGACAGTCATTTTATTGTTCGTGAACTTGGTTGTAATGAAAATGATATTCATGTAATACCTAATTCATCAGAAAAATATATATCATTTAGTAAAACTATTCAAGATAAATTCAATATAAAATTTATTGATACATTTCGTTTTATGTCAGAGTCTCTTAGTTCACTAGCTGATAATTTATCTGAAGACAAAACTAGATTTAGAGAAACATTAAAAATATTTTCTTTGTCGACATTAAATTTAGTTACACGAAAAGGTGTGTTTCCTTATGAATATATTGACCATCCTAATAAATTAAATGAAACTTGTTTACCACCAAAACAGTTTTTTTATAATTCATTAAAAGATGAAGATATTAGTGATGAAGATTATGCGCATGCTCATAAGGTTTGGAAAAAATTTAATATAAAAACATTAGGAGAATATAGTGACTTATACTTAGCAACAGATGTATGTTTACTTTCTGATGTTTTTGAAAATTTTAGAGATCTTTGTTTACAAACACTTAAACTCGATGCTTCACATTTTATGACCGCTCCAGGATTTGCATTCGATTGTATGTTAAAACATACTAATGTTAAATTAGAACGGCTTAAACAGTATGATATTCAAATTTTTCTGGAGAACGGATTACGTGGTGGAATTTGTCATTCAGTTAAAAGACATGTAAAAGCTAACATTCCTAATATTCAAAATATTAATTATGATTCAAACAAACCTGTAACGTGGTTAGCTTACTTGGACTGTGTAAATCTATATGGAAAATCAATGCTATCTGCTTTACCTCATAAAAATTTTGAATGGTTTAACGATTTGACAATAGATATAACACAAATTGAAGATGATGCTGAATATGGTTATATTTTAGAAGTAGATGTTATTTATCCAAAACAATTACATGACAATCATAATGATTTCCCATTTTTACCTGAGAATAAATGTCCTCCCAATTCAAAAGTAAAAAAACTATTAACAACATTAGAATCGAAATTTAATTATGTAGTTCACTATAGAAATTTGAAACAGGCCATCGTTAATGGATTAAAAGTGAAAAAAGTTCATAGGATTCTGCGTTTTTCGCAATCTCGTTGGATGGCACCATATATAAATTTATGTACAAATATGAGGGTTAAGTCAAGGAATGAGTTTGAACGACAATTCTGGAAACTGTTAGTGAATAGTGTCTATGGAAAATGTATGGAAAATGTAAGAAAACGTATGTCAATGTTTCTAGTATCTAACGAAAAAAAAGCACATCGATTAATGTCGAAAACAACATTTAAAGATCGAACTATATACACAAAAAATTTAATGGCTATTCATATGAATAAGGAAAAAATTAAATTTGATAAGCCTATTTATGTAGGATTTGCAATATTGGATATTTCAAAGTCGATAATGTATGATTTTCATTATAATGTAATGAAAAATATGTATAGAAATAAAATTAACATTGTGTATTCAGATACTGATTCGTTAGTTTACGAAATAAGAACTTCTAACTTTTTCGATGACATAAAACGAAAATTATTTTCTTACTTTGATACTTCAAATTATCCGAAAAATCACTATTGTTCTAGTGATCGTAGAAAAAATCAACCAGGTTATTTTAAAGACGAATTAAAATCTGAAATCTTATTAGAATTTATTACTTTACGTCCTAAACTCTATGCATATAAAACAAATAAAGATGAAGTAAAAAGAGCTAAGGGTGTTAAAAAATATGTTATTAATAATCACATGAAGTTTGACGAATATTTAAATATATTAAATGCATATATCAATAATTCAGCTAGTCAACAATTATGTAAATCTATGAATTTTATACAATCAAAACACCATTTTGTTTATTCTAAATCTATAGATAAAATTGCTCTTAGTGCGAATGACGATAAAAGGATTATTATGCGTGATGGTATTAATACTATTGCATATGGTCACTATCGTTTAAAAAAATAGTTTATTTTATTTTTTTTAATTATGTAAAATTGATATAGTATTCAATAAAAATAATAATATTAATAAAATAAAATATAGGATAAATACAATTTAAAAAAAAACAAAAAACGTTATTTATTCATTATTTTTATTTTTATTACTAAAATGCATGTTTAAACAATTAGCTAAACAGTATAACATTTAATTTTTCAGAATGAACAAACCTAGAATATTCGTTCAAAACCTATAATTCCAAATTAGAAATCGATATTGAAAATCTGAGTGAACTCTATTTTATTTTAGACAAAGTTTTACATCGATTGCCAGATTAGTAGGGATATGGTAGTAAAAAGATTAACGGATTTAATTTAATTATAACATTCGGTAATCAATTAAAAAATAAATTAACATAAAAATGAAATAGATCCAAACATTGTAATAATAAAATGGTTTATACAATTAAAATAATAAATATTGATTGATACATTTCGTTTATTTACTATTTTAAAGTATCGTTTACATCAATCCACGAATTATGACTGTTGTTAAAACCTAACCATTTAACATATAATTTGTTTTTATTTTTTTTTATAATACGTTCAATGAGAAAGGTGTCGGGAAAAAATGTTTTTTTTAATTCTTGTGTATAAAAACAGCCTAATATTATATTATTTGAACTATCTTTTAGTTGATAAGTTAATGGATCTGTATTTAAAATTTTAGAAATAGTGAACACTTCTGTTGACCAATTTGGTGTATAACCTTTACTGAAATTATGTTTATACTTAGATATTCTTACTTTGTCATTAATTTTAAATTTAAGTTTATTTGATGTATTAATTTGTAATGTTTTTCTTTTAATTGTAACCGGGTTGATCCGAGCTTCGTGTGGTGAACATTTTATTGTTGAATGTTTTGTATTATTATAATTATATACTAATTTAAAAATTGAATTTATCCAATTCCATGAACCTGTTGATGTAAAATATTTGTAAATTTTATTTTTTATTGTTCTTATAACGCGTTCAACCATACCAGCCTTTATACTGCTGTATGTTGAATAATGTCTAATATGATACTTATTCATTATACTTTGAAATTCATTATTGTAAAATTCTGTTCCGTTATCTGTTTGTAATAATTTTGGTTGATTTTTTTTTAATATTTTTATTATACCTTTTGTACACTCCTTTGCTGTTTTATTTTTTAGTGCTTCTACCCACACATACTTGGTAAATGTATCTATAATAATTAAAATGAATTTAAAACCATTATTTTGTCTAGAATGTGGTTGCATGTCTATTAAATCAGCTTGCCAGAGATCATCTTTAAACCGTGTTACTACGCTTCGTCTAGGAAATATTTTTCTCGCTGGTCCATGTAACTCCTCAGCTAAACTGGTTAAGATTGTCATTATACTATAATATTTCTCTCGCGTAATTCTTCTAAAATTGATATAATTTCATTATTGACACCAGTATTACCAACATTTTGTGATGATGTTAGAAGATTTAATCTAGTTACTAGTTCATTCGGATCGTCATAATAAACTAATTGTGTTTGAGGTATTACATCTTTATATAAACCAGAACCTCTCTTAACCTTTGGGGTTGCAGTAAAATTAAACATTTTTTCATTTTTTGGATCTGTAGTCATAGAACTGTTTGCTGTTGGACGAAATTCAAATGGATCATTTGGTATAGTTGTATTATTATGAATATTACTACGTTTAGTGTTAGATCTAGATAAATGATCGGTAATTTGTGCTAAACTTAATCGAGGAGTTCTTGAGTTATTAATTTTATCTATTTCTTCGTTTAATTGCTTTTCCTCATTTTTCATTCTATCGTATAGAGGTTTTACAACATTCGTCCATTTATGAAACTTTGAGGTTTTAGGTTTCCCATCTGCTTTTAAATGAGCTCGTGAAGTTTTTAAAATGTCGTAATAAGATTCCATATCTTGTAGAGTTGTATTTTTTGGTTCTTTCTCACATAGTAAAGACCATAGTCCTTCAGTCCATGGATAGTATTTATTAAATAACTGTAAGTTACCATGACTAAAAGTTACAGAGTAGCCTCCTATTTTATATGAATCACTGACTTTATCATAATACATACCATATGATTTATCATATCGTTTTGATGTAGGACGTTTATTGAAAAAATTTGAAAATGATGAATTTAATTCGTTATCATTATCATCATCACTAACGTCTGAAGTTTCCGGTTTTATTTCATCAGCCGGTTGTGTATTCTTTTCTGTTTGGTTGCTCAATGGTTCTATTATTGGTTTAAATGCTTCACGAAAATAGTTGTCGGAATCTATGATACCACGTTTCATTTCCATTATTTTTCGTTTTATATTTTTTTTTGAGGTTATTAAATTTTCCAATAAAACTTTTTCTTTAATCATTTCAAATAATAATGTGAATATAACTGTATCGTATGACTATTGACAACACAATGTATATAATTTCAGTTATACTTTATATTTATATTTATACTTACATTTATTTTATTTTAATAAAAGTATGAAAACCACATCTATATCTTCCTTCATTCATTTCCCGAGTTTTATCAATAACCATAAACCCATAATCACTATGATTCCAACATAAATGGGAAATTTTCCGAAATTCAATGAAATCCATATCTGTAGACGAATGATCATTGAATATATGTCGTAAATTTGTATCGTCTTGTTTTAGTATTATTAAAAAATTTGAGTTATCTCTTACTAACTGTTTTGGTATTTTAGAATATGTTTGTGCTAAATAAAATACTGAACTAGCACCTGAATGTCTACAAATTGAGAAGTATTCTCTGATTACTGACTGCGGACCACATATAACGTCATCAAAAATTATAATGGAATTTTTTTTAGTTAAGTTTGGTTTTATAACTTTATCAGCACTTGTAAAAATGAAAAAATTAGCACCTTTTATATCATCTATTATTTTTTTTAACAAAACATATTTTTCTTGATTTGAGGTTTTAGAGTATAGATAAATATTTTCAAATCTTAACCCGTTTTCATGGGTAATTAAATTATACATTATATTTGTTTTTCCTGAACCACTAGGACCAACTAATATAGCACGTATGGTATCAGGTAATAATGATCCATGTTTTGATGGTTTTTTTTCTATCTGAACATCAACATTTGTAATATCTAATTTATCTTTCTGCTCAATCAAGTTCATTTTTTCGTATAAATACTCATGCATTTTTACTTTATAATCAGTTATAAATGATACGTTCAACTCATAAGTGTAAATCAGGTAAGACTGGTAAAGGATTTGTAAACTCACTTATAAATAGTCATCCGTTTGAAGCTCGTATTTCAAACTATTAGTATTGTTGACATGGTGCAAAATTAAAAAAAGTGACTAGATTGTGTTGATAAAGGAATAAACCCGTTGGATACTGCATGTTACGATCACGATATTTTGCATGCAACTAGAAAACATTTAGAAGATAGACATAAAGTGTTAGAACTTCGGGCTTGGGAAAGATTTAAAGCAAAAGATACACCTAGAAATAGAAAATCGTTGCGTACACCGTAATAAACGCAATGAAAGCTAAAAGAAAAATAGGAATGGGTTGTAAACGTAAACGGAAACGTACTACAAAAATAAAAATAAATGGTATAATGTTAGCGAAAAAAAAAAGACGTTAAAAAAAAAAAATGTTGGTAAAAGGTTGATTTTAACACCAGGTCAGACAGGTGGTGCAATTCCCTTAATACCTATTTTTGCAGGATTATCAGCACTTGGTAGTTTAATGTCTGGAAGTGCCAGTGTGTATAATGCAATACAAAATTCAAAAAGAAAGAAAGGTAATGGATTATATTTAAATAATAATGGATCAAGGAAAAAAAACTGATGAATACGCTACCTAACAGACCACTAACTTCTAGAGATATTATAAAATACGTTGCAAAGTTTAATATCAGTCATTTCCGCGGAGTATTTTCACGTGATAACTTACCTAAAAAACCTCTCGCAATCGAATGTGGTATATTAAACTTAGACGTATCTTCCGGTAATGGAAGTCATTGGGTAGCGTTTTATAAAATTAAAGATAAGGTTGAATATTTTGATAGCTTCGGTGATTTACCTCCACCGATTGAACTACAAAACTATTTTAAAGGAAACAAAATTAAATATAACTACACAAATTATCAAGATTTTAATTCATTTAATTGTGGACATTTATGTCTTAATTTTTTACAATGCAAGAATCAGTTACTTTAAGTTTATCTGGTAATACAACCACATTATCTGTACATTATTGTCCACCAATTGATGTATACGATGACTCGGAAATTGCTTTGTTAAATTTGCAAACATATAATACATTTGCAAACATAAACGAAACTAATAACAACTTCGAAATATATTTAGAAAACCCCGATCGTTTACTAAATAATAATAAATTTCCAATCTGTTATATCACACTGAAAAAGGGGTGTTACGATATTAAGGATATTAAAAATCAAATTTTGGCCCAAATAGATGACTTTAATAATGATAACGAATACTTTAGAATAAAATCGACAGAGAAAATGACTTTTGATATCGGGATTGATCAAATAGATTTTAGAACAACCATATTCAGTAATGGTATAATACGTTTTAACGTAAAGAACAGTATAGGACCTTTATTGGGGTTTGAAAAAAAAAGTTATGAACCACACAATATGCACATTGAGGGTCATCGATCACAGAAAGTGACAAATTTAATCAGTGTTAACTCAATAAAAGTAATGTGTAATATAGCTCAAGGTTCATTCAACAACCACATGTCAAGTCATTCAATTTATGAGTTTTCCCCTAGTGAGAACATAGGGTCTAAGCTGATTCAAACACCAAATAACCTAATATATTACAAATTAAATAAAACAAATATCGATTCAATAACTATACAATTAGTTGATCAAGATCATAATCCGATAAACAATTTAGGTGAGAAATTAATAATCAATCTACATATTAAACGTTACGGATCTTAATATGGGATTAAAATTTAATATAAGCCCATTACATAAAATAAATCTTGTTAGTCAAAAGACTAAAGCGGTACCGGTAACATCGAATAAAGTAAAAAAAATAACAACGAAAAATAAAACAATTTTAAAGGCTTTAGGTTATAAATTA
>JAQIXW010005364.1:0-10487 GCA_034700685.1 Willowsia buskii | reverse complement strand
CAAGCCGTATGAACCAAACAGAAATAAACAGCTTCTTTGGGGCTTTTTATCGTGACAGATCAGCTCACTACAGGATCGCTCGAATATTTTTGCTGAGAAGCGAAAAGTTTCAGATTTTGGGTATGTGTCTGGAATGCTTCCTCTCGGAACCAAATTACAGTGAGCAAATTCACTGGAGGGAAGTGAAACCTCATCAAATGGAATTACCACGTTTGATACTACTGCGTATGCTTGACTACGGAAAAAATGCTCGAAAAACTATTCGTGTGAAGTCCACATGTCCGTATAACAATCAATCTATCTCTATAAGTTATGAAGACTTAAAATTTTGCATTCTGGAAATTTTCCATAGCCAACACAACCTTACAATTCCATTGGATTTTGGACCCTCAATAATAAATTTTGTGCACGATTTAACAGGAAGGTATAAATTTTCATCAGGATCTGAATTCATTGGGTTACGCTACACAATTTTTCGTTCTTGTCTCCATTTGACTGGAAAGGGTGGTTGGTTGTGACGGCCAGTCTGCTATATTTGGGACTAATCCTAAAGCTTACGCAACATTCAGTCAACCCGTATTCTTGGTTGTTTGGAACACTTTTGGAACAATGCGATGATAATAGAAGGCGATTAAACTGGAAGAATTGGTATCTTGTTGGGATTTGGTTACTTGGAGTGCTACTGATTCGAATGGCGTACACGTCCACAATGTTCACTTACATGGCAAAAGAGGTAGGGCATGGATACGTCCCTGAATCACTGCATGATCTCGTTCACTTCACTGAAGTTAACTTACACAGTTCGGAAGATACCAAAGAATATCTGGAATCTATAAAAAAAGATTTCTTAGAAAGTGAATCTGCGTTTTGTACAAAATTTTTAAAAGTTGTCGACCGACTCGTTGGTACATTGAGATTCTCCGATTGGTGGTTTGTCACTTTGCCAATGTTGAGTAAAGAATCTGCAAGTCCGGATTGTGCTAAGTATGGGTTCCCCTTTCCGCACAATTTTAACCAATACAAGAGCATATTCTGTGTTGACGACAGCAGTTTTAAAACATTTGCTCTGTTTTATGATAGTCAAGATAATTTAGGCCACGAGTACTCTACTGCTTCGATAGGAAAGTTAAATCTGAATTTGATGAACGCGTATCACATTTTCGAAAACCAGGAACCAGATTTTGTCTTCACTCACGGGATGGATTACTTATGGAAGAACAACGTATCATCTCGAGTTTCAAAAATTCTTGGGTTCCATCATCGAGTCGGGTATCTACACACTACATTTATCGTATTTCAGAAATAAAATTGTAAAGAAACGCATTATAGAGGATTTTGTCCCTCATGCGGCCACAACGAAGGCAAACCAAATTTTAAAATCGTATCAGCAGTGGAGTCGCTTGGGCTGTTTCCAACTTTACAAGCAAGTTTGCTCTGCTGCAGAACTGCTAAGCAGTTCTACTGAATTTTTTGAAGAGAAAGTTCGAAATAAAGATTTGTTGAGTTTGTGGGTTTTATTTCTTGTACTGGAGACATTCTCTACTTGTGTTTTCGTAATGAGTTTGATATTTAATAAAGATTAGCTCTCTTACAAATAGATAAGCTTTGTAAGGAATTTCAAGATAAACTATGAATTAAAAGCGAAATAATGTGTAGTATAATATTTTTAAGATGCACTTGCACTTGATATTCTGCAGGAGATTCTTACCAGTATGCACAAAAGTTAGAAAATGTTAGCGTTATGTATGTTTGTGTTGACACAATAATGATGTTGAACTTCCTCCAATTTTGGAATAAAACACACATTCGTCTAGAATAAATGCTATTTTATTTTATCTCAGTAGATTCGGGGGTACCATAAGACTTTACTGATTGACCAAATTTTACATTCCAGCCTCACCAATGACGAAAAAATGATGACAAAATATTTTGATCATTTTGATCCATCCTACGCCGTGTAAGTTTTATGCTCTCTGAACGTGATTCTTTGCCGTAGAAGATATCCATAGTACCATTTTTGCTTAATGGGCGTATATTATTTGATACTTCTGTTTTGGATTCAAAGATAATGCCTGAAATTCAGAATGTGAAAGTTCCAAAGCTAGCCAATCCTTCCTTCTGGATTTTAATATTTCACATGCATGGTTTTAATCCAGGTATGGTATACAATTCTTACCACACTGAAAGCTTGAATAAATTTTAATTCATATTATAGAAGTTGAAGTTTTTCGTGAAAATCAGCGCCCCGAAAGGGGAGCGCACTCCAAATTGAGCAGGGATAACGCTCATCAACTCTCATTTGCCTCTACATGCAACCTTCAAGTCGATGAAGTCAGGATCGTTATGTCTTAATGACCACATTAGCTCTTCTAGATCACTTTCTGTGGCAAATACATAGCTCAACATGAGCAGCAATAATTAGAAGTCTCATGTCCCCCCAAAAACCCTAATTAAGTCTATCCACTGCACCTTTTATTAATCCCATCACGAAACCCAAACCTGTCTGATTCGGATCTCTGGCTTAATAGAGAAATTTTATTTTGCGTTTTATGATGGATACGTGTGATTGTTGTTGCATCAAGTCTCCTTCCGCTCTCATCTTTTTACAAGCATTACGCACTGGGCGCGCAACATCCATGGTGGTGTGGTATGGTTGTTGGTTTGGATGGGCAAGAAACTTGTGGAAGGGAAATTTAAAATTCAAGTGTGAGTGGCTTTTTAGCGGAGGAAGGAAATGCGTAATATTTTCGTATGAAAAGAGAAAGCTGCGAGAAATATCTTTTTTTTGGGTGCACTGTTGCTAAAATTAGAGATAAACCGGGATTCTCCTGTCACCCCAAGAATTCTTTGAAATCTTAAACGTTTCCATTTAGCTCACAAGTGTTAAATACATTACTTGGTCTGGCTAATGAAGAGCACCAAAATATTACGATTATTTAGTTATAAATAATTCTTTAAAGTTTGCCGTTTGTAGACACACATTTTAATCTGTTCATTCCCAATTGAAAACATACCTTCCTTAGAAAATTCAAAATATGATCCAAAATTTTGCGAGGTATTAAGCAACCACTTTCTGCACAATCCAATTAAGGTATTATTTCCTTCTGTGAGGTCGATGTTTTTCATCATACGCTTGAGCGATCAGTAGAGAAGTTGTTCAACCTGTATATTTAATAATTACAAAATTGAGGGGATAAAAATAAAACGGAGTTACGGCCAACCGTTTGGCACTACATCTTTTAACAAGTTAACAAGTATGAGGTTTCTGAAATAATAGTTGATGATAGCTAATGCTGCGCAAAATAAGAATACTTTGCGCACAAAAACCGATACCACGTGATTCTTTATTCTAGAAATCTTTAGAATATTTTTATTTGAACTGTGAAAAAAGGAGGGATTTTATGTTACTTGCTTTCTTAAACCTAATTACGTCTTCACGACACCTACCTGTACTTCCGTTATTCAATTATCAACATACTCAATAAATATGAATCAATTATCTAAGGATATTGAGTCATTATAATTCAACAATAAAATCTAATCGGAGTTGGGACTTCACTAGACTCTAGGCATAGACATAAACCTGGAATTAAATAAATAACGGTAGGAGTCTAACAAAACGAATTCTGTATTTAAATTTTTAACCTTAATTCATTCGGTAAAATGCTCTAAAGCATTATCCACATAGCTAACTAATTACATGTGAGCAGAATGATGAAAAAACGAGACAAAATTCATTCATGAGTTTAAAGTGTGTACTCGGAAATTTCTTTGTTCTGTTAATTGATCCGCATTCAAGAAGTACGTGTGGAGTTTCATCGCGCTCAACTAAATTATCAAAAATAATTGTCAAATTGACTGAAGTAGGTCAGTTTTAACTATTAGCTATTTGAATGCTTTTGAAAATTAAAATTTATCCATGCAAAATTTTGATTGGGCTGGGCGTAAGGAAATGGAAAATTGTTCGGGCAAAAAAAGAGAGTTGGAAAAATTTACCTAACTTGGACTTTGTGCGCAAAGTAGCTCCTCGGAAAGTACCAAATACTTGGATTAATTCATACACCTTTAATCAACGATTAAAAAATTCTTACTCGTCAGTAATTCTAAATATAACGCAAATAACATAAGGAACTCCGGCATAGCACAGTGGTTAATGATACCGCTGATGCTGTCTAGTTCGTGGGTTCAATTCCTACCGGCTGCAATATTAAATAACTTTTAACAACAACAACGTCAACTTTTAAGTGCAGGAAATTTTACAATTCAACCTCACCGATGGCCAAAAAATTGGATGACCAAGCATTTTGGTAAAATGGTTCGACCCGACTCCGTTTAATTTTTATAATCTGTATGTCTAGATTACGTACCAACACAGATAGTAATCTTGCCGAATTATTTATATAATGAATGCTGCAGTGAAAATAGCAAAACATCAAGAGTCGTAATGAAGAAACTCATGTTACTATATTGTCTTAATAATTAAGTATGTAACTTATTATTAAGTATCCTTGCATTGGGTTTCAATCCAGATTCCAATAACGGTATAGCTCTCATTGGCAATTTGCAAGTCAGCTTGTGACTCTTCAGTTGTTTTTTCATGACTTTAGAAGATTAATTCAACTTAATTTTGTAGATGTGGCTTGTCTTCATCCAACTAATATCTTTAAGAATTCCTTTACGCTATCCAGATCCCTGACCCGCGCCAAACAATTGTCACAACCTAATCATCCCAGAACAGAATTGAAAGAGGACATAAAATATCTCATGCTCCAGACTCTAGTATGCAGATTGCGGGGTCACTTTTGTGGTCATGTATGTTGGTTAATTGAACATTTAAATATCTTCACTTGGTATGTTCTTGATTTGGACGACATGCGATGATAGGACATGCTTTATTTAAACTCGGTTTAGGTTTTAATGACCTTTAATGATATTGGTTACTGATAGATAATTCGTCGCCAATTTCTTCCAGTGACATTGAATAACGTGCGTGTAGGTAGATTAATATTTTAGCTTGATGGCAATATTTAAGATTTAAAATATTTCCAGGGATGACTTGAAATCCCGTTTCATTCTGATTTTAGTATAAATCCACTCAACAAAATCAAATTTCTTGCTTCCCAACTGTCCCTGTTTTCTCCACAAAAATTAGACAATTTTTCTTCCACTCAGAAGTCAATCACATTTGAAATTCCCTTCCGTATGTTTCTTCACGAAACTTTCTCAAGAAATGGTGATTCAACAGGAAAAAGTTTATAGACAGGAGCTTTTTGCGGTGCGACAGCCGGATAATCTGAATCTGAACTGTGGATAATATAATTGGAGTGGTTTGGTGGGAAATTCTTACATTACAAATGCTCAAAATGGAGGATAAAGAGATCAGTTTTAATGATAGGATGAACTGTTTGCCACAGAAGTTGAGCGTATCAATTTTCACCTCTAATCCATGCTATCATTTGATGACAAAGTGGAGGGAACACAATCATTTGATGGTTCTGCATTCCATTTTGTATCATGAACAGGAACACGGACCAGTTTTTGGTGCAGACGCAAATCGGAATTTTCCAGCCATGATAATCGTTTGGTTATCTGTTATCTCCTTAGCACTCAATCTCGTACCACACTTTTTAATTTAACTCCATTCAGTTTATGTTCCGTGGATATCTTATCCATTTAAATCACAGATTAAGTGTATTAATGAATGCTCATTAATAATATTTTGAACAATGAAAGTTTCTTTATTTTCATTTAACAGTACAAATTTTCCCTCTAATTTTTTGGTAATTTTCATTTAGTCTTAATAGCTTTTGGAAAGCATGATGTCTTGTTTCAAATCTAATTTTTAGGAAACAGCAACTAAACAATATCGCATTTCTCTCTTTTAGCCTTTCTTTTCTTGCTAGGAATCAATTTCGTCTTTCGTCAAATTCAATCCGTTTGAATTTAATATGCTTGTGTGATTAATCATCCACTTATCTGTGTCATTTTTAGTACGCTGGAAAGGGAATATTAAAACTTTGGAAATTTTGTGGGGTAATTTGAGACTCGCACTTATGAACGTTCCACTTATTGCCATTAGACCTTTCTGACACTGGTAACGTGAAAACAGTTGTAAGAACTGTGTTACGACGATATGACCATAATATTTTTTACTTGATGAGTACACAGAGAATTTATCCCATACATAAGCAAAACAAAAGCTAAGTTTATTATTAAATCGTATAAGCAGTGGAGCACCCTAAAATGCTTCAACTATTACAAGCAAGCTTGCTCCGTTTCGGAGTTGCTTGGCAATCCAGTTGAATTTATTGAAAACAAGGTAGGAAATAGAGATCTGCTAAGTTTGTGGACGATGTTTATTCTACTAGAGCTAATTACAATTTGCGTTTTTGTAGCAAATACACTGATAAACTACAGCAGGTAAAATTGAGATTCTATGCATGTGTTTGATTAGGAAATATTGGACACATACACAAGAGCATATTCGCATACTTCAAATTAGAACAGTTGCATGACTATGGAGCCATCTTTGATGTATGATATCTTGGTTAAGTTATTCAGCATTGAAAACACGGAGTTGATTTGGGACACTTAGTGCAACACTAGTAAATTTAGCACGTGAAGTGATCATAGCAAAGTTTAAACGACAAAATTCAATCAATCAAAAAATCTCAATTAGTACATTGTCTTGAGAGTAAAAGGTTGATCCATTCTGAATTTAAATAAATGAACGTTAAATCATGCATGCTCAAAAATAATTGTCGTGTGGGTAGTCACAACACCGGTAAACTTTTATGTTAAATACGCTGGTGTTCAGCCCACAACAGATGCATTCTGCATGAAGTAATATTTATTTGTAACGTGTTAGGGATGTTGGGGAATTAACTCTAAAAATCTAGGGTGCTTTATAATTATTTAACAGAGTGTATGAAAAATTCAACCCAACTCCGCTTTTTTTTGTATTTACCGTGTATATTGTTTTTTTTAAACGCAGGTCAATATTTATTTTCGTCAGCATCTTCAATGTGTGCATTAAGAGAAAAATCAGAAAGTGAATGGAAACGATTTTTTTGTGAATTCTCAAGCGGCACATATTTCCAATCACTCTGGGAAATCAGACTCCTTTTTGCGTACTGGTTTTAGGTTGATCCTCCCATCTGTCTTTTTCTTTTTCCTCCCTGCTCTTTTAAATTTCAATTCTATTTTGACAACTTCAAGTGGTTATTTTCCTATCTACATTTAGAAAAATCACTTTTGCCCACCCAAACAAATAAGTGAACATTTCAGTGCAGTTGATTCACACCAGCTGCCGGTAAGTAAGGCATCTTGGGCTGTGGTTAATGGAAACACGAAAATATTATTCGAGATTATTTATTTATGCAAACTTCCATTTACCTTAATCGTACTTAAATAGATTAATTTCTTGTGCTGGAAACGACTATCTATTATCAACTAAACCCAGCTATGACCGGACTAAAAACTAAACAGACTTTACATAAATCGTTTTCGACACTCTACCACTATTTTGCTAAAACTGTTAATTCCACCCCAAAAGAAAATATTGATAACACAAATTAAGATTATTTAATTGAATAATCCGCATGACCACGAAAGCGGCTTTGTATCGTCACACTGGATTCATTGACCATATTTAAATATGGACTATTTTATGGCCTATAACTAAATGTTTTAAAGGTTCATCGAATGCAGATGCCTAATATAATAAAAGGAGTGAGAGATGGATACAGATCATTGGCGTATGGAAATGGGAATCTTTCGGGTATCAGGAAACTGAACGAACATTTTCCAAAGATAAAAAATTATTAAGTGCCCCATTTGGTATAATTATGATAGATTATTCAATCAAAAAATATTCTATCGTCTGAAATCCGAAGGGAAAGCGGACTTTCTTTTCTAACCGCATACTATCGCTTCATGTGTGACGATGAAATGATATCGCAATCACTACATTTAATCATAAAATATTATACATTTCTGTTTGCTAGAGTGGAGAATTAAATATTTAGTAGGTGGCGAATGTAAAGTTGCGTAAGCTTTTATTTTACTGTAGATTATAAGCTAAGATGCGTATCTAGCATTCGATATGAGGAAGCAACTCATAACAGAAATGGTTAGATTGTATAATACGTTTATGCGTACTTTAATTCTTTTACTCGTGCTAGTGGGTTTAAAAGTATTCCATATCTTATCTCTACTTATATCAGCAAGCATTTTTATTCAGTATGTTTTTTTATGAGAGAAGATGTGTCCAGAGAGTGTTTATGGCTAAAGCAAATCACTCTTCTAAAGAATTAGAGTAACAGTTTCATCCAAATACAGCCAAAAAGATGACGACTGGTGCTCTCCCATCAAATATGTTTTATTTTGTAAGATCTGGTATGAATGAACTATCACAAAATTTACTTTAGATAGGAGATTGATATTTGAATGGGAAAGAATATTTGAAAATACAGATGTACAATAAAACTTCAATCGAGTTGCGAGGTCGGAATAAAATGTAGTGTTTTTCTGGGGAAATAGGGATGCAGAAAGGGGTGTCAATTCAAAGTGCGATCGAAACTACGTGAAACATGAAAAGTCTTTGAAAATGGTTTGGCTTACTTTACGAATTTTCAGTAATATTTTTAGGCTTCTCGATAACAATTTTTGGATTTACCTCACAGAATCTTAACGAAATAAAACATCTGATGATCGCTCATATTGACAAAGACAGAGAATAAAAATTTGTCGGAGTCAAACTGTTACGTCACCAAATTCAGGTATCGTCACCAAATTCAGTTTGGTACATTGTAAATTTTGTTGTTGTTAAATGTCTCGATGAACAAAAATGACAGCCACGAAAAATGCATAGTCTCATATTAATCTTTAGAAAGTTGTTCTCGTTAAATCCGAGTTCTTCTCTACGTCCTCAGCAAGCTCTTTTTATTTCTTAATTACAACTATCCATTCGTTATCACGTGGAACCCTTCTGTTCCCAAACAACTTGGTTTGTGTGGAACCCAAACTAATAAAGCGTAAAAAATGAACGAAATTGCAAAAAAAAAGTAACAAGATAATTTTTAGCAATTAAAAGTTTATGTTATTCTTTTTTGAAATGCCTAGTAACCTGTAAAGAAGTTAATGTCAAACAGATAACCAAAAGTGCTTTACGAAACACGGATATAAAATGCATGTGCTCTCCAAATTGATATTATGTATTCATGATCTAGCGTCAGGTGAAGAAAACTGTCTCATTTGATAACCTGAACACACGGCATTCGGAAAACGTTGTCTCCTCCACCAGAGCCTGAAACATCACTGTGTGTCCCTCTTGTATTTGATACGACAAGAGAAGTTGTAATGGAATTAAAAGTCAAGATAACGAGAATTGCACCATGAGACGTAAGGAAGGGAGCTCGGGAATATGTTTGAACCCCAAATTGGTTCGCATTCACGATCCAAAATTGCTATATGCGGATGGGTAAGAGCACTTGAAAGAAAGAATGTGTGGCCCTTCCGTCAACCACCTGAAAATGTGACTGGGGATTAGTGGCATTTAGTGATTATGCTTATCAAGCGAAGATAAGCCCACTCAAAAGTCACCGTGTGAGTCACAGGTCAGGTTATCCTACAAATCTTATTGAGTCTTACGATATCATGTTGGGTGATGAACTGTTTGCCATTATTCACACATAAATATACTAGGGTCACATTGTAAAACACAACTCCGTTTATTTTTTTTTTCTTAATATATTGTATTCGTACGTATGAAATATATATTATCCGACATCGACTAAAGTGACTATCCCATAAATTTTGTAGTGTATTATTCCTGACTGTAGAACATGCATGATTTTGCATAAAGTGAATGGCTCCCTTTAAAGACGTCTTCTGAAAATTAGGAGTTGGAGGATATCCTTTATGTTTTGGAATAAAATTACTCAATCATTTTTCCTTTAGTTGATGAAGATACGGTAGTTCCGACTCTATAACTCTTCTTTATACAGAAACTCAGGTTATAAAAATTAAACAAAATTTAGGCTCACGATGTAGCACTATTTTTTTGACGTGGGATGTTTCTAATGCCACCGATAAAAATTTTGATAAATAAAAGTGTTGAAAAGGATAACCAAACCACTCTTGTATAAAGGAAAGTTAGATATACGTGTGCATCTAAAATTGGTCGGTGTTCATAATGCCATGATTTAAAGTGGAATGCTGAACCACCACACGATTGTGTTTCCTCTGCCATCAAATGATCCAATGAGTTAGTGTAGATTATTGATAAACTAAACTACTGTGGCAAAAAGTAAAAAAATCCTCTCATACGGTACAATGAGACTGATGTGCAGAATTGATGCGCAGGCGACGTGTAGATGGATGTTGTGACGGATGGTCGTTGTCGCATAAATGTCTCTCTTGGGTGTGACGTAATCGTCGTGTAAGAGGTGGTGAGGGGAACCTGAGAGACATAAGGGGTACAGGGT
>JAQIXW010005363.1:0-10488 GCA_034700685.1 Willowsia buskii | reverse complement strand
TATAGTTTCCGCCTCTAGTCGATTTTTACGATTTGGAAGCACGTGCTATAATAACTAATGAAATGAGTCATTATTCCTTCCGTTTCATACAAACAAAGAAATGTACGAAAAAAGTCATAAATTTTACACATTTTTCTTAACTTTTGCTCTCATTTTTAAAGTCAATACCAACACTAACAGTCTGCTTTCCATCATTTATTTAAAGCACAAAAGAAGAAAAAATCATTTCCTTTCCATTTTTTCTGATCTCATTAACGTATCCATTTACTGTTTTCTTTACATTTTTTCAATAGAATTTATCATCCACCAATTTTGCTCACTATTTTCTCCAACTGTTTATTTATGGTTTTTCTAAAAGTCTCTACTCATCAGCAACAAAACTTTTGATGATGACTCAGCCATTGTCACTTTTTTTATATTTCGCACACAACAAGAATCGAAAAATCAACTTGAAAAGCCAAATCGAAAATGAAAACACTTTATTTTCTGTTTACTGTTTCGTGGCCGGATTTCTAGTGGAGATCCAACACACATTCATTTTCTTGGCATTTTGCACTCAAAAAATAACCCTTTCCTGCTCCTGCTTCTTGTCTTTTATTTTATCACAAGAAGAAAACGAAGTGCTATATTGCCAACTCACAAAATCCATTTTCTTCTCAACAACAACAACAGCTTTATATTTTAAAATAAATGCTTCCCTTCGGATAAAACAGATTACATACCTAGTTAAGAGCCATGTTTATGGTGGAATTAGGATAAAAATTGTGTGCTTTTCAAAGAGCTTCGAAAATATATAGGCTTTAAAAAATAAGATGCTGTGTGATTCTCTCATCTTTATGGTGTGTGTGTTCCTCCACAGGGAACTGAGAAGAAGAGTTGGGCAATCAAATTAACAAAAAAATATACAGCCGCATCATCCAATCCTTCCTCTTTTTCTCAACAAAAATCACAGTGTTTTGCACACACGTATACAGATTACATATACATAAAAGAGATTTTTTGAAATCATCATGATCATCGTGAAAAAAAGCAGTGAAAATGAATGTTTTGCTCTAATTCTCTCTCCTTTGCATCTCTTCTGTTTTATTTTTCTCGTGCCATCATGAAATGAATGCACCGAAACTAAAGTGATAAAAAATACGTGTCTGTTTTTCTCGCAAGATGTAAACGCTTGCAACTTGCAATGCATATACAGATGTAAACTTTGTTTTCATTTCATCCTTTTAGCATTTTTAATACATATGTAAAAATCACTAAACACTTTTATTTCTATGTATCCCCTATCCAGTTTTAAATGCTTGTCAGCTGCTTCAAAATCACTGTTTTTTGGCTTGGTTTACTTCCAACAAGGTTGCTTGATTGCTTGTCACTAAATGGACGATTTACAAACTGTGAAAATTCGACAAGACAGTTTGCTCAATTAGCGGAAATTATGTCAACATTTTTTCAAATGAAATGATTTTTTTATTCTTTCAGGAATGATCTCATCATCATGGAGCTCAAGCTCCTCGGGTGCTTCATCCATGCTAAGCGCAAATTTCGGAGTGCCCGGTGTTGTGGGTGCAGCCACCCCTGGAGTAGGTTCCTCCTCATCCTCCTCAGGAGCATCTAGTGAACTGCTGTCCTCCTCCTCTCACTCCTCCTCCCACTTGAACAACTTCAGTCCAACCCCGTCCTCAAGTGATGATGGAATCGAGAGTGATGTCGGTGGTGGAGGGGATATGGGCTGGGGAGATTGCTCCGAGCCGAGGAAGAAGCGGACTCGTCTCATTTTCAAATGTACTTGGCCTGGATGTACAGTCACCAAAGAGGCTTGCTATGATATCGAGGCTCATGTCAGATCTGTCCACTTGGCGTAAGTTGAAACATTCTCATGCTCCATATTTTACTTCACACCTATCTGTTTTCTCTCAGCTCATAAGACATTTTAAAAGCTTTTTCCAAAGCCAGATGATAATTTTCATAAATATTTTTTAATGCAGTGATCAAGATGTGGCAGAGCACGAGGAAGAGTTCTACTACACGGAAGTGGAAGTTCCTGATCTCTCATCCCCAGCGCCAGTCTCGCTCGCTCCTCCCTCTGCATCATCTCTACCCCCATCGTTCACCCTCTCAGCGGCCACAATCCAACAGTTGCAACAACAGCAACAACAACACCACCAACAACAGCAGCAACAACAGCTTCAACAACAACAACAGCAGCAGCATCAAGTTGCTCTTCCCATTCATCAGCAACATGGCCACTCTGTCGGCAGTCTCAGCACCAGTGTCAATCTCAGCAGCATGGCCTTCTCACCCACTCTCTCACATTTGGACATGGTTCGTCCACCATCTGAAGGTACGAAAAAAACTCATCATTTTTTTATGTATCATTCCACCATAAGGAAACTAGTCTCCAAAAATAAACCGTTATACTCGGTTGACATTTTATGGCCACTCGCAAAAAAAAGACTGAAATCTCATCCAATCATATCGACAACGAAAACCAAACCAGGAAAGATTTTCCATTGGTCATGCCAATGCAAAGGATGATGAAAAGATGGTACAAAAACGACCTATATTTTTCGCTAAATCATCTCACAATGCGCACATTCAACACACTTTCAGTTTCAATGGCCTTTTTAGTCAATCAGTTATGAAAAAAGGGATAACAATGGGCAGATTGGCTGTACACACTTGAGCATCATCCATATCCCTAGACTGCCTTTTTTTATTACTACCTGAGATTAACAGATCAAAAGATTGCATCCTATTACCGACTATTACAAGACTTGTGCATTATTGTTATTAAATTAATAGCAAATACCAATCTACCTGAGACCAAACCAGGTAATATGATTTTTTTTGTCTAGTAAGCTGTCTACCCATTAAATATTATGTGCATTGGAAAATGCAATTTAGGTTTTGTTTTTATGGCTGTGCGGTGTCGGTGCTACTGCATTGGTATCACACTGGCAATCCCAAGGCCGCATTTGTGCGACAGGCTATAATCAATAATAATCATCATCATCAACTCAAAAGTTTTTTTTTGGCAGTGGCAGAAAACGAAGTTGGTCGGTTGGTTCACAAGTTGTGAAACAATAAGCTAAAAGCTATCCATTAAGCTACCACATACTGCTATTATTTTAACAGTGCACTTGTAAATCTAATAAAATGCACACGGTTGGTAGGTTGATGCCGGTAATCAATAAAAATGGGAATATGAGCCGACACATGGATGAGAATGTATACATGCAGCTATAAAAAAGCAATAAAGAATTTTTTAGCACTGCATAATATCACTATAAAACCGGAGACAAAATGGTGCCCATCGTGTGCCCATTGTGCAGTATTGAGTTGACTTGTTGCAGATGATCAGAATCAGAAATACGCAAATTGATTTGATATATATTTTTTATCCTCGTCACTTCTCCAACCCTATTTTATACACACAGAAGAGAGATGATCTCTTTCGAGAATGAATCTCAAGCTGTGAGTTTTAAGATGACAATAAGCATGTCAGGGAAATGGATGCGATGCCATTGCCACAATGAAATGTAATTACTCTTAACGAAGAATATTAAAACGTGTGTCAGTCTATACCTAAGAGAAGCTGCTGGTATTTATGATCAGTATCAGAAATCGATTCGATCATCATTTTTTACTAAAGATGAATGAAATGCATGACATGACATGTAAATGTGCAGTGCAAAGAATAAGTAATTGTGTTACAATGTCTCGCTTTTTTCCCTTTGTCCACTCCCAAAAAAAAATTGATAGGCCGTGGCATTGAAAATTGATTTCTGTTACTGGTGCCACTCAACATGATAGTATAGAATATTATGGGAGCGCAATTTGTAGGCTAAATTGACTTGTTGATTGATGATGAACAAGCGCTAAGAAAATGTACTTTAAAGAGGTACATGTGTCTCTACACACATTCTCACAAGATTCCAACTTGCCATCATCCCAGTTAAATGTGCAATTAGTATGTGTTTAATTTTTACATAGCTTTTTGTTCAGTTTAAAAGGATTGGCATACGAAGAAAAAAATATTTAAGTAGCGACATGATGATAGCATCTTATAGATTCGTCGTGAGACTTGCCAGGTGGTGAATTTGGCTTTGGCTCCTACTAAAAATATAATTTATAGAACAGAAATAGGTAGATATAATAGCTAATCATGCACAATTTATATTTTTTCCTCAAAGAGAGCCAAGCCAGGCAACTACATCTCCATTTTTCCTCCTTCTCCATCCAATTCATTTGCAACTCTAATGACATAATAATAAGTGGATAGGAGATAGATGTGATCATCTCTCACTGATCGCTAGAGAATGTAAGTTGGCACGAGCACAGACTCAAAGCACAAAATATCATGATGGGAGCATCATGATTACATGAAACGAATGCCTAATGAATTTCTCATTTGAGCATTAAAAAAATGCAAAGGCGTACTCAAATTTTTCCTTCTTCTCTAGGGCTTAAGAGCAGAACAAAGTTAAGTAATTTATTTAAAGAGGCTTAATAGTAGGAAGTAGAAAAATGTTGAAACAAAAGTACACATTTTTTAGTTCTCTTGATCCAATAAAAATTCTAATGATCTGCTGGGATCAGAAAAGGTGCTTTGAGCTCGTGTCACGATTCAAATTTGTTTCATAATACGAGTATCAGTAGCCAATCAATAAAAAACGAACAGGAAGCATTCTTGAAATGCAATATGAACAGTTGGGAGATGTGAGTGGAGTCGAGTGGAAAATTTTTCATGAAAAAAGAATCAGTTATTCCATAAAAATGAATCCGGTTTGATGACATGATCATCATGATAATCATGTCTCTATTCAAACGAATGAGCGATGATGATAGCTTTTTTTTCTTTTTAGAGAAAAAATCAATAAAATTTAAACTGCCTTTCAGGGTAGTAATCAAGTAATCGATAAAAATAAGGAGGATGTGTGTTAATCATCACCAAGTTTTGCAGCTGTTCTCTCTCTGGATTATTATTGGTGATTGGTCAGTGCAAGCAAACAGTAAAAAATGAAGTTTTGCAGGCACACGCCTTCTCTTGTTTGCTGGCTTTTGGCTTGGCATAAAAAATATTTGATGATGAACATCATGACGATACGATGACCATTGGTCTTCAAAAAAATATTTTGCTTCCATTGCCGTCATCTCCTTAACTTAATGCATATTAAGTACTTACACTGCTCGCGTAGGCTGACCATCATGTTTATCGACAGCAGCCGAATATTATTTGAAACGAGTGTGCAAAGCTGAAAATGATATTTAACTTTTTTTCAAAAATTGACTCTCTACTCCACCATTATAAATGGAGGAGGGTGTGTTACACTTGAAGAAATGAAGTAACAGATGAAACTTTTCTGTTCAAGGTAACAGGCGAAAAAAAATTAGGCTACTTGATCAACCGCTCTTGTCGTTTGTGTGGTCTGTAATATTTCATGGGACACGCCATACTGATAATATGACATGTGCTGAAGATTATTATAGCAAACTTGAGCTGAAATGTGAGGCTACCTATTTGGCAAGACCATAAGTCCCAGTCTTCTCTCAAGATACAGAGTCCTTATTGTCATCTCAAGTATCCTCAGCATCACACTTTTCGAGCACTTCAACAAATAGCAAATCAGCATAGAAAACACTTTTCCAACACATCTTGTCCAATTGTTAATGTCATAATGTATACACACCTCATATACTACTCATCAATGCCATTTTTTGGCTGTGTTGACGCTCCACTGCTGATAATGAATAGAGACACTTTCCGTTATAGCCTTAAAAATATATTATGTCTACTAATTCATGTGCATTTTATCACGTGCGTAAAAAGCACATCTAAAACCTCACAAAATAACTTATGGTTATTTCATTACTGTTATTATGCAACAGGTTGGTTTTTTTCTTGATGTGATGAATGGTGGCCTGGTGCTATATGGTAGTTTATAGGTGGCATTTAAACTGTGATGATGATGTTGATGACAATGACGACAATATTTTAAGGCTTATCATCATCATCATCAATAGACACCTCGCCACATTCAACGAAATACAAACCACCGTCATTGTCGCCATTATTCTCATTAAAAGAAAAGTTAGGCATCTCCTCTCTTTCTTGAGCTCAGACTTTCAGTTTCCATTAAAATGAATAGTAAAGCAATTGTGTATAGGCAGTGATGCACACACGCCGAGTGTGAAGTAATCCTATATCCTTCGCACCCCACACAGATGAAAAGAAAGAAAGAAATGGGAGAGGGTGAGAAAATAATTATTATGTATTAGATGCCATTGTGATAATATAATCCATTGGAAAAATGAGAAGGATGCGAGGTTTCAGTCTGCTTTTTAAAAAATCTATGAAGAAAAGGAGGAATAATAAAAAGGCATTTTTATTGTGAGTACTGTACCATTTGTTTATGACGGTTATGCTCTGCGGTTGGGTGGCTGATGATATGTAAGATTTTTTTGTATGGAAGTGCGTCATCCACTCGGGGACCTTAATAATCGGCAATTGTCACCCAATCTGCATAATATGTCGTTACACTCGTTACGGTTATGAGCACACAGAGAGAAACACACGTGTGGGGAGAGATAAAAAAACGAAACTGTTTCCTTGAGCGAAAAAAATAAAGTCGTTTGTGTGTGTGTGTGGTTTAGTTTGGTTTGTCCTTCTCACCCAAATAAATTGAGGGGATGACAAAGAAGGTTGCGTAATAATGCGTAAAAAATGAATGAAAATGGGGATTAAAGCGTGAAAGATTTTTAAAATGCTAATCCCTTTGTTTGTTTTTTATAGACCCAGAGTACAAACTGCACCAAGTGCAGCAGCAACAGCGCAAGTCTCCAAATAATACAAATACTCAGCTGAATCCAAAAAAGAGGCTTTCACCAAAATCCAGTCCAGTTCGGAGGCCAAGAGGCGATACCAAAAAGTGCCGCAAAGTAAGTACCACAAACCGGAAGTAACGCGTGGTGATCCTGATGATGATGCAACTCTCTGACGATTTATTTTAAAATGAGGACGCATTTTTTTTCTCTCTCAGGTTTACGGAATGGATCGCCGCGATTTATGGTGCACCCAATGCAAGTGGAAAAAGGCTTGCACTCGGTTTGGAGATTAGCAATCATCCTCCCCCTCCAAATCCCCTCAAGGTAAAGTCACCGCCGCCGCCAACAAAAAATGGAGCACTTCACCTTCATCAACCGCCAACATCTTTGCAACATCTCAGCAGTCATCTGCCGCCCCCACCTCTTCATCTGCCACCACCACCTCCACCCCAAACATTCTAATGAAACGCAAAAGATCATCTCCTTCCAACAACAACAGCACCAATCACAACAGCAGCAACAACGTCGCCAAAAATCGTAAACGGAAATCGTCGCAAATCAAAAAGATGGTCAGTCTTTTATCCTCGTCGTCATCATCATCGTCGTCGCTCTCACCGCCATCCTCATTATCTCTTCATTATTATCATCCAAATCATCATCAATATCCCGCTGAACAACAGCAGCAACAACAACAGCAATCACCGCAACAAAGTCATCATCACTATTTTACTGCCAGTACTAATTAAGGTGTATAATCAACAAGATAAGTAATTTGGTGATTGATCTAAAAAACAAGGTACATGGGTAATGAAAGAAAAAAAACCTCCTCTTCTATAATTCTAATAGCATGTGTGTGTGAGTGCCACTTCCGGTGGCAGAATGAAATCGATTTTAATCAAAAAAATACAATACAAAAAAATGTCTGCATTTTTCCTATGAAAAATTGCAGAATTTTTTAAGACAAATGATAAGACAAAAAAAATATATTGATGGAAAAAAGGCATGAATTGTAGACTTCCTTCCCGTTTTTCTAAACACTGTAAAAGTAAATTACTCATCTCACTCATAAAAAAGCAACAACAACTGCCAACCAAGAGTGTCATCTCGTCATATATAGTGTGCACGCACAGTCGTGTATACAGTAGTTACTAAGTTAATTAAGTACATCATAATTTTCTCAACCACCTCATAATAATTTGTCTTGTTTCATCTCGTTTCTCTTGAGTAGCTGGCAAATTTAATTAATTTTTTTTATGTGGTAATTATATGAGAGCTACTCCCACGCAATCGCTACTAGACATCAGTAGACACACCAGGTAGAGATAGATGAGCATGATGATTGATTGATTCTGTACACCAGCATAATATATCCCAGGCCAGACCCGGCCACTAATGAATGCATACTTGAATGGGTACATGATTAATTGTTAGAAAGGGCATGTCCACCCAGCCGTGTTTATGTCTTGTAAATGTTGCCCTCGCATGTTCGTGTCTCTGCTAATGTAATCAATGGAATTGTGGCTTGGTTGAGTAGAGGTGTGGACTGGTGATCAGGATAATTAGTGAGCAATCATTCATACAAAAAATTTGGAGAGGTAGTAGCTGAAAAATTGATTATTCTTGTAAACAGAATTGATGTAGGTCTGATGATCTCTGAACAAAAATTATGTCATGTTTGTGGTAGATGACAAAAGTCTGAAAAGATAAAAAAGATGGCGTTTGGAATAATTATATTTTTTATGATAAAATTTGAATTTTCATTAAGAAATTTGGCATTTTGATCTTTACGAGAGTTGCAACTTTAAATAATTTTTATGCTCAAAGGGCCTTAACTGATTGTGTTTATTTTAAATATGAAAATCTTTTTTATCGCCTTTTTTTTCTTCTAACAATTTAATTTTGAAAGTAAAATTGAAAAAGAACAGGTACGCTTGTTAAATAACAATCAAGCTTTGTTGCGTAACATGACAGAAACACATGCATGCATTACTAATAACCGTTTAAGGAAGGAGCATTAATTTTGGTCTAAATTCTTCTCAAGCTCAATAATATTTTAATATCCTCCATTCTCCTTTGATAACCCTCTCTCTAGTAATTGTTTGGTATGCAGCAGGTGTGTGGGTGGCTTGTACATGTACACAAATCAGCAGGTACACTGCAATCTCATTGTTCCCCTTTGTCGTTTGCTTTCAAAATTTTAAATGCAAATTATTTATCCGCTTGACTCACAAAACATGGCAAAAAAATCCTTGCAAGAATCTTACCTACAAAAAAACTGCATAATCCTCTTTTCATTGTCTTCTCGCCCATTACACAGGTGCTTACATGTCACCATCAAAACAAGTGATTACAAAAAGGATCATTACAATTCATCATTCTACCCAGAGATCACATTCAGTCTACACCTGTTGTAATTCCTTTCAAAATTGTGCATTTTCCATCTTGCCACTTTTCCATGAAAATTTATTTTTCTTTCAAAATTTTTCCCCTTTTGTATTGCTTCAGGGAATTCAAAAAAATTACATATTCTGAGCAGGTTTATCCCTACTTTTTGATTTGAAAGAGGGCAACTAGCTGTGTGAATGCACAAGAATCAATGCATGTGCGCAGTTAACGCTAGGCACGTGTCATGGTCAGCAGGAAGCGAGATAGAAAATCTGAAACAAAACCTGAAGTACATAAAAAACACACACAAACTTCTTTACAGATAGGCTATTAACAAAACAAGAGGAATTATTAGTGCTTCTTTTATGCTCCTACAAAGAAACATGCACATTGCATGTGTGCACTTTTACTAGCATACTTTTAACGAGCCAAGTTAACAGGTCGTATTAATTTTCAGACACGAGGTCTATTAATAGGTCGAAAATACAAGATCATAAGTCACGTTGCTAATTTGCAGAGGAGTGAGGTAGCAGAGATGATAAAAATGAATGGAATTGTTCCGAACAGGATTGCGCTCTTTGCAACATTTTATTTTACAATGTGTGCATTATAAATGGCCCAGATATAAAAATTATTTGTCGCCAGATTTCTTTCATCCTTCGAGTCAAACCAGCAATTTTTGTATGCACTCTTTTTTAATGATATGATGCTGATCTTTGATCATCTTCATTCATCAAGATCATCTGTGTGCAAAATAAACTTGAATGAATTGACAATGACTGAAAATAAAGAAGATTCCTTTGACGCTTCAAGTGGCATGCCACCAGTTACAAGAATAGGAGCAGAGATAGAGTCGTTGTCGTTGTGTAGGTCATCAATTTTGCACACGCAAGCAGTAATGAATAAATAAGCTGGCTGACGTGACGACACACGTTACTAAAGTATAAATAATGCAGAGTTGCAGGTTTAATGAGTATGTACAAAAACGTTGCGGAATTTAGAGCTCACTTTTCCTCATCTCCTAAAAAACTGCATAGAACTTAATGGAAATATAAACAAGTTGAAATGGAAATTATAATTAAATGCATAGTCATGTCACGGACTTGTTGTGTTATTCGTTACAAAAGAGAGCGAAAAAATGGACCACTTTTTCTGAAAAAAGTGGAATCTTTTTCTGTCCTTCTTTCAATTTTATCCCTATTTCTTTTTTTTCAAATGCCAAATAAATTCTGCCAATGCTTTTCCAGGTGTTTATAAATGATGAGGTGTGGTTGGAACACA
>JAQIXW010005362.1:0-10488 GCA_034700685.1 Willowsia buskii | reverse complement strand
CAATCACTTCAATGTGCTGGTAAGAGTCTTCTTTTACTTTTATTAAAATTCCATTTATATAAAACGTAAAATGTGAAGTTTCTAGTCTTAGAAGATTGTGGTACTCATTGATAAACTCATAGACCAAAGTACATGCTAACACTTCCAGTTACCAGTTCATAGTTTCCAATGATAGTCTTGCAAAGTTATAATAACGTATCAGCAAAGTGTTCTTTAATACCCCATCATTACTATTATTGTTTTGCGAAGGAGGGTATATACATATACCTTTTTGATTACTTTACGTCTTGTCACTTAAAAGAATGAACATGGTGATTTCCCTTAAATAGACGGTCATTTTCCTATTATTATAATCAAGAAGGAGCAAAGCACGAGAAAAGGGTAATTTCATTTAGGAGCGTTTAGCAATGAAGACAAGATCTCAAGGGATTAGATCTTAATGAAATGAGAAATAAACCTGGAAACTATAAGTCGTGTATATGAGGAAAATGTAATGAAAACAAGAGTCACACAAGGGGCTCTTCCTATATTGTGTTCCATGTTCACATCTCTGTTAACTTGCCCGTTTGTTGCGAATATGCCAAACCAATATGACACTGCGCTCAGCGCATTTTCTTTATTTGCAATCAAGCAGGATTGCACAACAGGATGTAATATCTGTTTAGTTATGATGGCAGCAGCATCACCGTTCCCCATCAACATTAACATTACTTCAGAATGGTCCTTGTTGGATTAGACCAAGCTGGAGACTTGAACCATTTTCAAAGAGATGAAAACATATAACGGAATGGGAAGTACTAAACAGTTTTGTATTTGAGAACCACGGACCAGGAAGCCAAAACATTGTTGAAGTCGTCAACATTACATGTGTATTCATCTTTTTGAGTGTTGCTTTTGTAGCGTAACTAGTTTTATGTGGTTATTTACAAGATGTGAAAAGTTTCCTGATTCTATTTAGAAAACTTTGCGTTTTAAAATGGTGCATAAGTTTAGCTTTTGTTCGCATTTCCATTACAACATTTAGACTACGCATTTGTATGTACTTTGTTTAGACGCAGACACATATATAAATACATATAGTTATACAGCTAGGCACATCCCACTGGTTTAACACGCAATGAGTAGCAAAACTAGAAGAAAAATAAATTTTCTCAATTTGCATGATAATAAATATACACTGTACGCAACACATACTTTTGCATGCTCTTAGCTTTCATGTAACTCTGAATTGTGTAATTTCACGTGCTACTTAAATATTATAGCCCCAAACTGCGTCTTCTTAGATATTAAAAACATCTATAATGCCTTGATGTAATTTACTATTTAAAGCAGGGGGATCAAGGCATTGAATGTTACTTTATTTTGTAAATGTACCAAGACATGTCAGATAACTTCTTCTGTGAAAATTTCTGGAGCAATCACCACCAACTCTGTAACGTTATATAGTAATATCATCAGCTCACTTTCAGGTGCTCATTTTCTATGTGCACTGTACAAGCAAACATTAATGAATAACGTTGATGACAACCACGGTGAGTGAAGAGTGAAATGATTAGAGAAAGAGCTCAAGGGGGATTTTTTGTTTGAGGAATAAAAAGTAGGGTATGCATATCGACATATTGTTTCATTATCAAATCGCAATATTCCTTGGTGTTTCAATCGTCTGTGTTTCTCCTCTCCAAGATTTTCACTGCTTTCTCTCACCAGTACCCTCTACGTTGTACCCACTCATTAATTTCCTTTCTTCCTCCCCCTCTATCTCAAATAAAACTTTCATCAGAAACTCCCTGGGGAGTAGGCACATAATATGTTTCTCTCTACACTACCAAAGTGTTTTCTCAAAAGATTGGAGCTATATGATGTTTTGCAGAGCGAAAGATAAAGGGAAAGGTTTTGATTAGATTGCTCTTTCAAACTCACTGTAAGAAGCGCAGTGTCAAGTCAAATTTCGTGCACAAACAAATTGTTAGTTCTACTTACTACTTTACTACATTATTCATTTGAATTTTTGTATCCTCTCATTTATTTTAGCATTAAAACTAATGAATACTTACTCTTTATATCTACCATTTTAGTTCTAGCAGCATGGGTTCATATTATGATTATAGCTAATGACGCAAAATCGGTTTTAGATGTACTTAGCATGTCTCTCGGCTTTAGCCTGTCCCTCGATATCCTCCCTTGTAAAATTGTCCATTTTCCTCCACTTTCTACTTTCGAGAGCAAATCCCTTTTTAATGAATCAGAACCCTTCTGTAATAAACAGTAGTGTAAGTCCACTACTTACAACGAAAATGTACACAACACTGAAACACTCTTTTAACTTAACTTTACCTTGATTTCTCGTCATTTTTACTTTTCAACATCTTTCTTCATCATGGTGTTGAATGTTAAGTAAGAGAGTGTTTGCAAATGCCTCAAGCAAAATACTCTCTCCTGCTCGTTGAAGAATAATGGCGTGAGCTATGCATGATTCTGCGAAGCATTGCGCAAATCTAAGTAGTATGTATGTATAGAGCAAGGAGAACACTCTTAAATCCTCTAAGACACTTTTAATCATGAGCAGCGGAAAAAGAAGTTCCTTTTAACTTCTATATTCGTTGTCGAAGGAAGTGGTTTATATGTAATAATCTCTGAGAGGAAAAAGTTTTATTTTCCCAGATTTATATCGGGTACGTACTTTTCGAGTTTTATGGACCTGTGCTTCCTGCGTAATGTAAGGAAATTAGTAGGTTCACATTAGCGACTTTACCTACAGCAAATTCCTTTTAAAGCAATGGGGTCCCAGAAAGCAAAAACGGAGGGAGAAAAAACATGGCAATTCGAAAATAGAGCATGAGGGAGCTTTGAACAAAAGAAAGGAGACCATGAAATTAATTAAAAAGTCAAACTTCCTCCACTCGTCACGAACACTGCCAGATATTATGCATTATGTATAGGTTTTTATAGGCTTTTGTAGGTATAGCAAGTGGCTGCTGACAAAGAGATATATATTTGCTTTTAATTTGGGGTTTGCTGATTTGACAGAAGAAAACCACAAGGAAATGACAGAACCACTTGTGTCAAACCTTCCCGCATGGGTATATGTACTCTCAGGTCTGGGATTTGACAAGAGTAAATTTAATTAGCTTACTAGTGTAACGGGTCTATAATGTCTGCGTTTACTTTCTTTTTTGCAGTTTTCTATAATTACCACAAAAAGTCAAAATTACCCGTATCGCTGAATGTTGAGGTGAAAGTAAGAATGATTGTGATATCAGTTCTTGCTGACGTATAAGGTGAAGAATTTTTATTTGAAACACTGTTTCAATTGAGTTTTTAAAATAGAAAAATTTTGCTACAGTACTTGGTTCAACATGGGTTCATGCTGGGTGAAATTAATTCTGATTTGCAATTTAAAAACCAGGATTTTTCTACTCCTATGAATAGCAACATACAAAACAATAAGCAAAAACATGTTTTTGCTGGATTGAGATGGATTTTTCTATGAAAAGTTCATGAATGCATGAGGACGCTACTGTTTGTATAAAATGTTTTTCAAAATTATATTGGTCAAATTCAAAGCATCAACCATCATCCTCTTTGCTTAAACGCGCTGATATGTATCTCCGTCCTCAATCGCTACTGTGCTTTCTCCTTCAATTTTAACGTTGAAATAGTGCTCTGTGCATGCACGGTTGAAACTAATTCTTTATGACTCCGCTTGGCAGTCATAACTCGTAAAGCCGCAAGTGTTCAGACTAATAGTAAACGATGAGTACATGGATATTTTGATAAAACACGAGGAATAACATGATAGACAATTTGTTGAAAATCTGACAAGGGAGGAGAACAATATCTTTGCCAATTTGAAGACAATTAAAATGAGAGTGCAATTGGATATTTTCGAAATAATCACAAATTTCAACATATTTTCTCGCGTATCTGATAGCTATATGCCATTAAAACAAATAACTGATAATGGTGAAGACAATTTGGAATTGCTCAGATCCAATTCTCGTTTTAAATTTCAGTCAACCCGGTCAGTGCAAAAGGGAAAATATACATTTTCATTTCCGCAGCATAGAATCTTGGAATTACATTTTCTCGTTAAAATTGAGGTTTCTTCTTGAAGACTTCTCCCAAATAACAATGAAGTTGTCTACGTTTGCACTTCCTGTACGGAACACCATTAAAATTTTAATTGAAAGAACTTTCACAGAGGCCATTGTTTGCCGAGAAAAACCACATACTGACCCTAATTGTGTTTATAGCCTTTGTCATCATGTTTCACTCACTCCGCACAACCTTTTATGAACACCAACGCACTAAAGTTGTTAGTTGTGACTTGTGGCGACTATTATTACAACTGTCGATGGTGCATGGTTAGGCAACTTTCTTTTTTTAAACACAGTTTGTCAACACAGCCCCATTGTTCCATTATACAAATACATGATTTTCGCGTGGTATAATGTACAGAGGTTGGCTATAAAGCATCATATGCATAGTATGAAAAGCTCGCGACATACTATAAATGGCTTTCACTCTGCCCACACACACACACACCCGTTGAATGGCTACATCACCGCCTAGACATTGCTTTCACCTTTCAACAAAACTAGGCGTTCCACGAAACACACTCTTCAATGTGAACTCTTTCTTTTCGTCTATACCACAATTTAGATCCGTTCACTTACAGTTTCTCACTTTCTTAAAGTTTAATGGTATCTCTTCTTTCCCTTCTTACTCTTTCTGTGCTCGCCTTGTATGCAGTTGGCATAACCAGGCATAGTACGTGAGGTGAATGCTCACTCAAACTTTTTGGTCATTCAATTTAGAGAACAAACGTGCATGGAAAGTGCAGACAGTGTTGGAATATTAGGCGTGTTGCAACGTATATAATGTTGACGCGAATTGGATGTATCCACGAATGAATGAAGTGAAGATATTATAACAAAGCACTAACACACGTTTTTATGTATTATATTTTGACGAAAAGTAAAAGTATAAAAAGAAAGTTTAAAAAAGTATTATTTTTCTGTGCAATTTTATACGCTGCCAGCTACATACCATTTCTCTAGTTTAATGGTATGTGTAGCATAATTTGTATATCATATGTAAAGAGGAGAAATGCAATGTGCAATAAAAAGAATATCTAAAGCCGCACCCCTTCAATATACACTCACCTTTTCATCTTCTTTCAGCAAGCTCACTTCCTGAACCTCCTTTTGAATTATGCATTTTTTACAACTCTCTGGTATGTATTCAGTTCATATTATTATATAAATCTCTGGTGTTCATGGACAAGGTTAAACAAAGAAAGCAAGAAGCAAGCCTCATAAACACACATGATATCGTAAAAAAACTCTCCTTTTACGATGCCGGCAAGTTATCTGTTTTGATAAGTTTATTTATACAGTGTGGTTTTTACATCTTTTGTTTGTGTTTGATGCATTACCATATTATTATGATGTTCCACAATAATATACAATATGTTTAAGTACCTATATATGAACTTCCAGAGAGTTTCGGGAAAAGTAAGTTTCAAATACCTCACGCATCAGTAAAAACGTAAAAATCACAAAACATGTTTTATGTAAACAAATGCTTAATTTAGAAGAGAAAATCTCAAGATAGAATTACTTGAGGGGAATGAGAACGCGAAATAAGGGATCTTGGATCATATACTTGAGGAACTATTTTAACCACAGAAGAAGGTTACAAGGAATTACTGGGGCAGAGAGAGCTTCTACTCAAGGTAACTGTTGCTTTTAAAGAGGCTTTCACTCTTAGTAAAGTGCTATCACTATTTCTCTTTGGTTATGGCATGGTAAAAAGAAGTAATGTTTTGCAAAGTTTTGGATCAGGTCTCTGATATGGTTTTAGTTTTATACATAAAGCAAATGAGCGGCCAATCATTTCATGCAAGACTGATTCTGTGCAATACTTTAGGACATCCTTTTAGAATAGAGTTATAAGTTATAATGCAAAACATAAAAGTCTGTGTTTCCGGTCAATGGAAGCACCATACACAAGGCCGTGCAAGCACGTCAAATGAATGAAAGGGGAAATCGAACGACGATGATTTATCGACCAATTACATGGAAATCGCATTAGGGGAAAGAGTTGTCAACCGACTATCGTAATCGTAAGTTATGTACCTAAGTACGTGTGGTCATGATTATGAGTGGTGCAAAGTATAAAAATGCATTCCTGTAGATAAGATAATGCAAGTGTACACACCAATTTACTTATAAATGGGTTAAGAGTACGACTTCCTTTTTATCTGGCGTTTTTGCCCATGTTGGCATAAAAATAATCATATTGTTATCCTTCCAAGCAGCTTTCACAAGTAAAAGTTGAAATGTTGGGAATGTTTTATGCTGAATTTTTTGTAACTTGAATAAAACATGATTTTCTACTGCATTACAACATCTAACCTGTCATTATGTAATTCAAGCCGACAGTAAAAAGTTTACTAGGGGACGAAAACCCTTTCTTCATCCTTAGTGGTATTTTTGTTTATATGCCTGCCAGTCATCCCTTTCCTTTTGGCTATTTTTGCAACATAAACAAAACTGCAAAGTGAGTTGGGTGTTGGGTTCATGCCTGCCTACTTGAAAGGAACGTTGAGCCTAGTTCCGCTGTATTATTTGTTACATTTAAATCTCTTGTAAAAAAGGACTCGACTTGTCTAGTAGGTCAAATAAATTGTACCGCTGTAGCACTTGCGGCAGTGGTCGATAAAGTGTATGATTTATTGCTAGAATTTTCCGATATTCTCAAATTTCTTGGTTATGGACATGGTGTACGTTTGCCAAAGAAGTTGGACCTTGTGCTGTATTAGCCCGAAGAAACCAATTTCATTGGAATATAAAAATGCCTACAGATCGTGAGAAGGCTGCAGTAGTATATGTTTTTCGTATACACCGGCATGCTCAACAATAATGTTTTCGTACCATTGCGTTTACAAAGTTATGAAGGACTTTTGCTTACCACGTCTATCCCAACGTTCTATGTTTCTCCATGATCATTCTTTTGTAAACTTGTTCAAAAGCTATCAAACAAGGAGAAGAAGTAATCTAAAACTTTGTGCAGTGTACTGTGCGGGAGGGAACTTGCTGGGATTACAGCTCCAAATCTAGACTAATACCTTGCAAACTTTTGATACTACACCAATTTTCATCATTATAATCATCAGGGGAATTAGGACGTTGAACTGATAAAGTAGAATTGACTAATATTATATTTCCCATCTCATGAAGTAGTTTGAAAATGTACGCCTACCATCCACAGAACTACGTTTCAGCCTCGTGAAATTATTAATAATACTTATTCATAAATTATTTTTGACATACACACAGAATATGGGTAAGCCGAGCACAGTTGTTTTGCAGTGAAAATCGTACACTCCAACTCAAAGTGAAAGCAATAAACATTTTATTGACATTGTAGTAGCATTATAGATATTTTACAGATTTATGTAAATTTTCAAGGAAAATCCCCGATCATAGTAATACTACAACAACAACTGCTCTGCTCAACGTAAAACAGTTCTAAATTGTAACCTACCAAAAAATGTTTTCTGTGCAAGTAATGCCAATTGAGGAGAGTTTATTGTACAAATACTTTAATAATTTTTGTAATGTTTACCAATCTTTTGCATTCTACTGATCGAATTTTATCTATTGCTCACGTTTAGCAAACGAAAGGTTTACATATTTCAATGAGAAATCCGATAAACACACTTACAAATACATGGACAAGGATTTTAGTTGGGTGTTAAAAATACAATATTATGAATTTAGGAGTGTTTATTATTGCATAAGAGATGTCAACCAGTTTTGTCGGATTATGTCATGTTTTTATGCATAAAAATATCTTACAAAATTAAAGTCTTCATTTATAAAGCGTATCAATAGTGTCAAAAGCAAAGAACATTCTACATATTCTGCATAAGAACAGGAACAGTAAGAAATCATTCATTACACAGCAAAAATGGACATTTGTTTTAGAAGTGAAGTTCTGTTCTTAAAATAATTTTCCAAACCTTGAACTTTTCACTCTTTATAAAAGTCTTAAACATTTCGAAAAAAATGTCAGTGCTGGCAATCCATGACTGACAATGCTACTCAAAATCATTTCAGAGTGGAATATAATATGCCAAGAATGATAACATGAAAAAACCAAATATTTCTTCAAATATAAAGAAATGTATTATAAATTTTCATTTGAAAAACAACAAAAGGGTTTAAAAGTTAAGTTTGTGATAAAACAGGGGAGAGGTGTAAAGATTTTTTTTGTTTTTTTTTTCACACATTGCGCAAAACATTTACTCTATATTAGAAAATGCCAACATTATACATAGGTAACTGCATTAATATAATAATATTATACTTTATGCTATATAATTTGATGCATAAAAATACACATAATATAACATGCTTCGTCAAACCTAAACTTCAATCCTCTCAGTTGGAGTGAAATTTCAAGATTTTAAAAGTATAAATACCTTCTCACTACATATATACCCATCAAGGTCTGTTCCGGCATCAGGAAGGATACATAGTTTTGCTCCTTTACTTTGATATTACTTTTGGCAACATTCTAAGAAAGTTGAGACACAGTAAACAAAAAAAGTTTGGACACAAGTATAAACGAGGCAAATAACTAAAGTTTTTACATTAAATTAAAGAACCCCGTGTAAAATGTGTGTTTTTGTTTAAAAGTGACATCACCAGAGTTATTTTTCAATCATGAACTTCTTCGGTACCACCGCTGTGCCTTGGACCTCCCTGTATGCTATATACTAGATATACTCAACATCAAAGCACTATCGGTCTTCGTTTCACGATGTATTCATAAAACTATGAAGATCTGGGTCTATTAAAGCACGTGAACATCTTTGAAAAAGTTGCTTTGGCAGATTCTGAAAGGTAGCTAGTTTATTTTCAGGGATACAGGAACAACGGAAGGGAACAACCACACCAACTGGAACCAAATTTGTCATTTAAAAAAAAAATTAAAACAAACAATATGGTATAATTATGCTCATTTTTCATAGTGATGAAATTATCTTAACTCAGAATCTCTTTACTAAATATTTCAGCTATCCCTCTGATATTCTTTTTAGCTTACAACAACTTAATTGCTTTTCAGTATTTGATTAATATACCATGCATTTTTGTTTGCTTAAATATCTATAAAATCATTATATCTAAAACTGAGTTACCTGAATTGAGTTTGTCAATTAGAAATAACTGCATGTCATAAGGTCTTAATTTTGGACTGCATTTGCCGAAATATTGAAGTTTAATGATTTGGTTACGCAGATGTCTAGATTGTGGATATAATTAGCAATAATGTTGGTAATCACGTTGAAGTTCTTGTTCTATTTTTAGAACAGTAGTGTTTTTCCAATGAGAGTCATGCATGAAAGTGTTTATGAATTACATTGTGTTATATGAGTATACTTTATTATATTGCTCTGTTTGGAATACAAATGAAAACTACCTTGTTTCCTATATAAAGCATTATAGAATCCAAGTTAAGAACTTACTAAATTACATTTCAATCTGCCTTTACTTCGTTATTAAGTAGTAAGTAGTATAATGTGCTGTCTAGTCTCTGCTTGCAGAATACTGTGACAAAAGACGTGATATTATGCATTATTTAAGGTTCCACTACGTCATTGTATTATGTGGAGCCCAGCATGGAAAAACGATTGGCTAATTTCGGCAAAGAATTCTAGAAGCTATCATCCTACAACAGACCTATGTCTACACATATTTCATTATGTTATCCTCTTGGATGCCAAAATCTTAAATGTATTTTCTCTTGGTCGTGCCACACAAAAATTTATAATTATACCTCGTAACCTATTCGCTGACGTCGATCAAACATCAAAAAGGTTGCTTTAATCAAGGACAGACAATAAATTGACCATAATTTCAAATTAAATGTTATTTTCGTTTACGCCGTAATCGCTTCGACTGATGAAATGCGTATATGAATGAAGCCTTAATAAGCCCTTTTGGGAACAAACCTAGAAATTATGATAATAATATGTAGGCAACAAGGGATCACGAAAACCTTGAAAAGCATGTCACAACAAAACAGTGTAGGTATGTATTTTCCCGCATCGTATTTATGCTACCATTATTCGTCAAATTCAAATATTGTTTTTGATCATCTTATAGACCAGTCACAGAACGCTTAGGTAATAATTGATTGCTATGAAATAATGAGCTATTTTTTACTGGTAAATTTCGTCAGCGCATTTTCAAGTTTTGTTTATTTACGTGCATTCACTAACATCACATTTTTGTCACAAAATGTAACGAAAAAATATAAGCCCAAAGTTCAAGTAGTTCACATACCGCTACAACTCCTACGTGGTATTGTGATACGTAAATTTTTTATTATTTCTTCCAGCTCATTATGAAGTAGGTATACTAATAAATAAAAATACTACTTACTTGGACCTAGAATCATATGAGCCTGACGCTA
>JAQIXW010005361.1:0-10489 GCA_034700685.1 Willowsia buskii | reverse complement strand
ATTCTGTGGAGCCAACTTTTCTCCACAAGGCGGGGAAAAACAAAATAGGCCGATATTTGGTAACAATATAAATTATTGACCTTTAAATATCTTCTTAACTGAATATCTATCATAACTAACAATTATTTGACGTAATTACAGTTCGAATTCGATCCAACCTGGCGTCTCTGCGGGTGAAAACGACGCCATTACAAGAAGAAAAGGGAGCAATTGAAGCACTAAATCTGACAACAGGTTTTCGCATAACTTACACACAAATAAAGAGTTGTCTTCACAACGAAGCTGATCTGGCTATACCCCAGTCAATTAAAGCGATTCTGGATACCCTGCAGTGGAACAGTGATGGTGAAGTTTCTCAGAGAGAACCTTCCGGAGAAAGTGATGAGGACTTGATAAGCAATCGGAATAGTAGCACAACGCCTGATTCTATCGAAGATGTTCAAGATGACGACAATCTCTGGGACTATCTTGACATGCACAGTGAGGACAAAGACAGTGAGGAAAAGGATTTATACGATTTTTAATCTGAATCGTTTCTTTCAAGTGATCACAAAAATAATACTACCTATAACAGCTTATCATACGAGTTACACTGGTAGTTTTGTTTTTTTACATACGCAAAGCAAACATTTTATAAATACGAATTTTATGATGGGTTGTGTGAAAGAAGTTTTTGTTCGATCAACATTCAACCGTACAATTTTTCTTCTTCATTTATTCCTATTACGTATTACTATAGTTTCAAATCTTATAAACCATTCATAATATAGTCTGAAAATTAGTAAGTTTTGCATAGGCTTCTGCACATAAGGAGACTTGCATATTGGTAAATTCAGTAAAATGTTTAGTTATTTAACAAGTAACAACAACTAATACAGATTTGAACATTATTTTTTTCTAGTACATATTTCATGTGTTGGTCTGATTGAACATTTGTGAGTGGAAATGTTGATTGGTGAAAAAGGAGAGAAAAATGATAATTAAAACTCAGAAATTCTTTGACCCAATCTTAATCTCGTGCTTGTAAAGGACGCAAATATTCTTTCGTTTAATTCACAAGAATTCGAAATTCGTAAGGTAGAAAAAAAAGTGTTGACAATTAAACGCAAGAATAATATGTGCCCCCACAAACACAACAAGAGTGAAAATTGTGTGAAAAAATTTCTGAGTGATTCCAATTTAAACTGTAAACCGGACATTTCCAGGAGCACTGATTGAGAAGAATTAACAGCAAAAAAACAATAACAAATAATAATAATGGTAATTAAAAATAATATAAGGATACTAAATTAGTTTCCGTTTCTTCTTAAAATTAATAAACAATGACTTGGTGATTTGGATTTTCTTTTGGATACCCCTAAATTAATTGTTTGGGAAAAGAGTAAATGCACTAACAGCAATCCCTAATTACGTAGTGGTAGACCAAAAATTTGGAAAATTTAGACCAATTAATTTATCTAAATGGGTACACTTACAGTTTCTGTTTTGTTTGTAGTATTTACAATTGTATTTTGTTGACTGATGATTGCAGTCCTGACGAGGAGAATAAATCTTTAGGTTAATTAAACTTCCATCGATTACCACAATTATTACACAACACGAAAGTTGTCATAGGTTCATCAGAGCTTCTCGTTTGAAGTTGATTGTATGTACAGTCGCGCTTCCCACACTTTCCACATTTCAGTAGATCCGTCTTCGTGCCTTGATTGGTGGCAAGTTGGGCGTCGTTAATGGCTTCTTGTACGAATTTGGTTCTCACTGCCTTCAGCTCATCACTGGCCATTTCCTCCGCAGTCATGCGAGCCAAACGGGAGGGACTGATTTCCCCAACTAGAAAGTTTAGACGAAGATTCGGATTTTTGGTGTCCTTCAAGTTAGCCACTCTGCTGCGAACACGGTTCTTGTATTTCATTTCCGTATTGTTAAACTCCTTGTAAATATGTTCCTCCAACTGTTCGGAAAGAAATTCGGGGTCGTTCGTGCCAGCAGGAAGGTTACCATCTCCTCGGATAGCGTTCAACAGGAGCTCACGACATTTAAGCCTGACAGCGTCAGTCGTGCTTACAGGTGGGAAGGAAGCAATCGTTTTTGCAGAGTTGAGAGGAGAAGGGGTCGCCGGCTTTGGGGGTTCTTTGGCTTCCAACTTGGGCTTCTTCGCGGCAGAGGATTCACCATCAGAGTCGCCATTAGACTTTCTCGTTTCTCCGCTCTTGACTGAGGAGGAATTGGTGGGAGAAGTTTTTCCATCATTGTCTGGAAGATACTTCTTCCATTTCTTGATTAGGGATTTGGCCAGAGTGATAACCTCCTTATCGTCGGACCCTTTTCTCAGCTGATTGACGGTCATGCCTATTCTCGTGCTTGATAAGATGTCTAGATCCATCGGGATATCCCGCAAACTTTTTAGTAGATCGAGAGCCTCACTTTGATCCGCTCCTGATGAGGCGGTCATCTTCTCCAGCTGCTTTTGAATATCAGAAACTTTTGCCTGGACACCCATGATATCCTCCTTGAATTTACTTCAGCGTCTGCTTCAATACTCTGCTCACTCCACGAAAGACTGTTAACGATAAAAACAAATGACAAAATTAAATACCAAACTTAACAAATTGACAAACTATCAACTATTTGAACAAGCAGATTCACCTAATTACTGCACACAATTGACAATCCCATCCAACCAAAACAAATGCTTCTAAGAATACTCCTTTTTAATTGCCAATTATCTAATCACAATTTCCCCATAACAAAACCTAATTAACGAAAACAATAACAAATAAAACAATAAAGATTCGTTACCTGATGACCGCCCTCAGAGCTTTCACTCCCTCACAAAAACTTTACTTCAACTACCAATTTTCCTTGTAGACTGAACAACTTTCAAAATATCCCCTCCAAACAACACCACAGATTCCTCCAACTTTGTACTCCACTTCACTCTAATAAGCTGTTTCAAAAGATTCGAAACTTGTTGTTATTATTTTTTTTTCTCGATCGGTCGGTCGATCGGCTCTCCTCCGAGTCAATGTAGTGAAGTATGAAGCCCGCCTGTGCAAAAATTGTGTGCTGCCACCACACTAGCTCTCTGGAAAAGAGTCTTTCATTCCACCTTATCAGCTAATACATACACACTTACTCTCTGACGCTTCTTATAATATATACGCTTCGATAAGCGTTCCTCTCCTCTGCTTAGATATATATTCACTTATCATCTGTGTGCATGTGTAGAGTATATATTGGTAAGGCTGGCTATATCTCTCTGAGCAGAGCATCAACTGTAGATATGTATCCCGCTTTGCAGAAATTGTCAACAACTTGTAGTTCAGGGCATTGGACACAGATGGCGGGGCAGAATACTTTGGCTGCTTGTTGGAAGAAGAGTTGAGGAGGAACGAGGAGTGAAAAACCATGAGCCAAAAAAGTGAATTGTTGGTTGCCTCAAAAATTCTTGAATATAAAGTGGTTTGGTTTAGACCGTTATAACAACGCTTTGTTACTGTTACCTAATTAGAAGGTGGTTAATTGGTAAGGAATGAAGAAGAAGGAACGGGATTTGATTAGGTTTAATTGATCTCGAGTTAAGTAAGGCTTCGTAGGACTTCTGAAGGCATTTCTTAAATTGCCCCAAATTTCTTCATTGCTGCTTGTTCTGCATACCAGTATACCATACCATGATGGATGACGAGTGAATGAATTTAATAGGAAGATTCATTAAGTAGTTGATTGAATGATTGAATTTAGATAATCAATTGTAGTTGGCTTTTTGAAGGAGGCTATCATCTGACGAATGCCATGGATTTCTTTGTCGGATAAATTGGTAGTAAAGTGGTTCAAACTTAGGTATGCATTTGGTCTTCGTTAATAGTTCATCAATGACTAAATGACTGCTGAGGATGATGAGAAGAAGTGAAGCATATTGTCATTGGGTTCCCCTAAGAAATGAAATAATTAGGCGTAAATTTTCGCTAGTTAGTTTGGCTTAAATGGATATTATGCTAATGATGTCAAAGGAGACAACGACACGACAGGAAGAAGGGATGTGATGTGATATGGGCTGAAGTGATACAAAGTGTTAAGTAAACACATACTTTGGATATTTCAGAGTCATTAGACCCTCTTCAAGTCATTTGTGTGTTATTTTAAACTTATCCCTCTCCTCTTGTTTTGACACTGACTTCTTTCTGAACATATTGTTATCCTTAACGAAATTATCATCTCTGGTGTTTCTTCCAGCTTGTTCGAAAGTGTGCAAGATTTTGGTCGACGTCTTATTTACTAGTTATTTCAGTTAGTCAACCTCACTACTTTTCTCCTTTTGTCTTCAGACTCATATAGCTCGGTAGGTTAAAGAAATTACATGTTTGACATGCAAATATCTTTATTGCGTTTGCACAACTTAATTAGGTAATTAGCTAGCTAAAGCATATACGTGCAAATTTATGTTTAAAATATTTGAAATCCTTTTCCCGCCACATGTCGATGTATTTAATATTCCATAATATTCATAATTTGTTCATGTAACCCGTCGACAAGCGTGGTTTTCAGTGACATCAAAGTATGAACTCATCCTCTCATTTTCTATTTTTCTCCCCAAAAAAAACTACAATCTCTGGTAATAGCCATTTAAAAAGCACAACTTACTCTTTCTTATTGATAATCTCACGCAAAGTGTATCCCTTTTCTAGCTATTATACTTATTATGTCATTTGTCCAACCAACCGACAGTAATAGCTTTTTATAAAAACTTGTCACCCTTTTCAAAAGAAATCTGCTCCTTTTGTGTGCCTCGAAAATGCATACAGTCTTTCCCAAACCTAAAACCCGAGCAGACACCAAGAAATAATGGCTCAAGTATGTGTAATCTGTTCATTTAAAGGTTTCACATTTTTTCACCATTTTCAAGACGCTATTCACACTTAAACCTATTATGATTATATATGCCTTGTGTAATAATTTATCAACATTTTGTGTAGGTGAGCTCACATTATAAGCGTAGGTTGTAGAGGTACACACTTTTAATATTACAAACTGCAAGAAACTATTTCTACCCGAAAAGCAGCCGCGGTTCACACTGCTGCTGTGGTGTTATTACAGGAGAGAAAAATAACCGAGTGAAATGATCTTGTGAGGAAATGATGCGTTAAAAATGTAGAGAGTTATGGTGGTTTTACTCATCAGTTTGTCGGATAATAATAATAAGGAGAAGTGCATATAGACAGAAGAAAGAGGGAAAAAATACATAGAGAAAAAAATATATATTTTTTAGTGCCTACTGCTTTTTCCTTCATTTATTCCTTTTCACATTTTTCCTTCCTCTTGATCTCTCTCTCTTTTTACACTTATTCAGTTACAACAACACATTGCCAATATCCTGTCACCAAGAAAAGTCAACCCCATTGAATCATTATATTGTCATTATGTACATCATAAAAACGGAAGGCTGAAATGCTGACTCCCATTCGTTTTATCGACATCAAAAGAAATGAAATTCCGTTAGAAGCTAATACTTCCATCCTCCCCAAGAAAAAAAAAATTTTTCTCTCTCTCTTTCTCCGCCTGAATGAGAGACGACACTGGTGGAATGCTCATGTCATCATTATCAGGAATAACGAAGAAACCGACTATTAATGCAAAAAAATAGATACCTACACATATTATATTTATCTCCACTCTTCTCGTTCAATCTAGTAGACACATTTTTTCGAGCATTTCAACACAAGTAGAAATATACAGTCTTGATTTACTGTACGTTCCCAGAAAAGTAAGTTCCTAGAAGACATTTTTCTAGAATTCAGTTCCCAGAAGTGGAAAGTTCCAATACATATAAATTCCTAGAAGCGGTAAATTCTCATACTCTCTTGATTCATAGAAAGGAAAGTTTATATAAGCATAAAATTCCTAGAACGTGAATTCCAAGATTTTCATTCGCTTACACATATTGCAAAACCAAATCAGGAGCATGTTAGTTAATATTTTAACCATTACAATTCAGAATTTCCGGCGCGTTTCTCAAATTTTTATATCATACAAAGTAGTCAATGTAAAGCAGGCAGCAAAAGAGCACAATTTAGTTTTCATTTTTACCAGGAACATTTTACCAGGTTTTCTTTTAATGGAACCAAATTCTCAGTAGTTGTTAGATTTAACTGGTCACCAGTCACTAAATACTATTTGCTTTGATTCGCTAAAACTGCATTTTAAGGAACCGAGACTTTTCAATGCATATGGCTATCCTAGCAAAAATGTATTTAAATAACCTTAGTTGTCTAAAGGAACATAAAACTTAACTAGAGCTGGAAATTTTCCTAAAACTACATAATGATTCATTCGCTGCATGTACAAGGTGCCAATTCCTTTAAATGTCTTTAGGTAGTTAAAAGCAAAAATAGACAAAGAATATAGTCGACTCGACTCTCCATATGCGACAGGTCAGGTGGAAGTAAATTCTGATGTTGTTTTAGGAAGAGTGCCTTGACATGAGACAAAATGTAAGGTTTTTCTTGTTCGCAAAACAAATACTTGTAGATTTGCATTTATGCATACATTGTGATTGTTGCTTTGTTTCTGCAATATACTTTTGTAGTTATAAGTAGAATGTGCTCAAAATATAGGCAACGAAATATAAATGTGTTAAAGTTAAAGATTTGGTTGGAAACAAATAATCGACACATAAAATGTAACAATTGCTGCTTAATGTTAATATCGTATTGTAACATTGACCACGTTGAAAGTTTAATGTGCTAATTATAAATATTGAGAGTATGAGTTATGACCTCCCCTTTCGCACTTAATTCGAGTAACATAATATGTGTTATATTCTGGTAGTGAAGAATCGGAGAAATTTTTAAATATTGTAGATGCACTAAGAAATTTTCAAGTTAAAATGTTGAGCAAATATAACATTTTCGTTAATTTTTGCAGGAATGACTCAGAACTAAAAATTTGGATATTCTGAAATACGAACAAATATATGAATAAATATAAACTTAGATTTTTCTTTATGTACAATCTGTATATGAATTATTTATAGGAATTACATCTTCTAGGAACAGAAACATTCTAGCAAAAGGCATTGTTCTATGAACGTGTATTCTATGAATATTACTAGTATTGAACTTACCGTTTCTGGAAACTTACTTTCTAGGAATATGTATATTCTGGGAACTCGTTTCTAGGAACGTACCGAACACGTACAGTCTTCTCCTTCTACTTATAGAAAGGACCTTTTTGTCAGTGATTTTGAACCTCAAGTAACTCGAAACATATAACTTGCGAAGAAGATCGGGCGAGAAGAAGCCAATTTTTCTCTGGCGTGCTATCATCATCAATGATGATACTTGTTCCTAACATATTTACGCTTTATTATAGAAAGAGTGGTAATCATAAGGGAAAATCATTTTCTCTATAAGGTACATCCACTCTAGTAGATTTTTTGGTGTCTAATGCGTTTATAATATGTGATAGAAGAGCATTATATGCTTAATGACAGTGCTATTCCTTTTTAACGTTTTTTCTTCCTCTTCTCTTCTCTCTGGCAAGAGAAAAAAATATCGTTTGACTCTTTCGTGAAATCATTTCCCAAGTGAGAAAATGGCATTAGTTTCATGTCTTCTTTTACCATATTGCAATCATTAACTAATATATCGTTACTTTGAATGAGTGTAGTTTGTAGTTACAAAATTGAACATAGAAATGAGATCCATATAATTACGTTATGGATGAAACTTCAGAGGTCTCATATCACACATTAAATTTGTGGCATGAAAGTGTGTGTGTGTGCTCCTTTCATTGCAAGTGGATCACCTTCAGATTACTCGTAAAATGTTTATAAAATATATGTATTCCGACTGACTTGACAACGGACAGCGTGTGAATCTATTTTTTTGACAGCCCATTTTTGGCACTTGCATCCTTTTTTACATCTGCAACTGTTAATTGTAGATGGGGAGGAGGAGGAGAGAAGATTTTTAGGAATGGGTTGGCTAAAGATTTTTTGGGAGATAAATATAAAAAATTATAAGACGGTTGAATAACAGGCAGAAAGAGATTTGAGCATCTTGAGCCAGTATGTAATCAATCCATCTCTCTATGATATCTCAACACTTTATCACTTTTTTTCTGCACAATATGCTACCCAGTTTGTTTTGCAATTTGCACTTTATCTGACTGCAAATTTAACTGTGCAATGCAATGAAACGTTTTATAGTTGTTTTGCTATAGACAATTTGATAGAATCTGAATGGCTGCAGATTTCATGCAAAAAAAAATTTCGGGAAGATTGTGAATGCGAGAGAATTGCATAACATGTAATGCTTTCGATTAGTACGTGAAAGGGTTGAGAAGAATGAGGAATCCTGTCTCATTAGTTGTTCTAGTTTCAGCAGATCGATACCGCATTCTCGTTGAAGTTGACTTGATTCTCATTGATTGTTTAAGATGGCTCCATATATTCCGAGCATTAGTATCAATCAGATATGCGCATGTACATGTAAGTGCAATCCATTCATTAACTATTCATTCATGAATATGTCGGCAGTGGCATGGCAAGACAAAAAAAATCATTAATCAATTACCATTATTATGACTACTTGTTGCGACCTATGTACATGCGTTTCTAATTAAATGTTAGGTACTATATAGTTTGTACAGAGGTTTGCTCAACGGCTCTCTAGTGACTACCTATATAATTTGTTTTAGATGGAACTATAGTACAGCCATACATGCATTCATAATTTCACGTTGTATGGGATTCCCAATACTTTGACATGTCTAAAAGCTAATGCTTCTTGTTGAGTTCTTCATAAATTGCTAATCAAAGATAAAAAGAGACTCGTTTTTTCTTGTGTGTGGGATGTACTGCAGTTTGTCTGACTTTTGCTCATTTTTTAGCGCATCAATTAACGACCAACTTAATTAACATAAATTTTCCCACGCCTTGTATTCTTTCAGGAGCTCTGTCAGCGACATTACTTTTTAATGAAACGTCGTTTAGTTTGGTGGTCAGTTAAGTTTAGTGCTTTGATCATATTCTAAAAATGTAGGACTATCCATATGCCCAAATAATTAAGAAGTAGATACACTTGTTCAATCGAATGAGTCATCACATTCAGGAAAATGAGGATGCTTCGTGATGAATGCATAATAATAAAAGTACATAATGAAACGCTAATCGAAAAGCATATAATGTATAGAAATATAGATGGCTTATATGAAAAGTAGATGCGATGGAATCACTGCCAGTGTTAATAATTTATTTAGCAACAATAACAAAATTGTAATGCATGTCGTATACTTGCAGCTTATAATGGGCTTATCAGTGTACAAAAAGTCATCATCGGGAAGAACGACGGTGATTGCAATTTGAGCACGTGCTCTACCCATTATTGTGATTCTTATCGGGATATCGAAACAAACTCTGAATTGGATGCTGAGACTTTTTGGGTGCACTTTTGTATATATTCTCAGCTTTCCATGTCATGTGCTATGCATTATTCATTCATTTTGACAAGTGGACTTGCACTATGAATATTATTTGGAATAGGCAATCTTTGAAAATTGTATGATGACAGTATTGTTCGCATGTGTAGTAATCCAATATGCCACAAGTTTTGTGTGCGCTTTTAGATGATGCTTAGCAAACAAAGATATCAAAGTAGTATCAGAGTTTGAAAGAATAAGTTTCATAAACGAATAGACAGATAAATCAGACTGGTGTGATTGATGGAGGGTGTAATGTAGAAACATTATTATTGCATGAAAACCCATAACTATTGTACAAGTTGGGTAAGTTATTAGGTTTTAGTGCTGATCGAAGATTTTTGTAAAATGTTTAGAAATTTTGTAATGAATACTTTATCATGGGTTATCCTTGTAATTATGCTTACATTTTATGTCGCTTTGTTGGCTTCATGTGTGAATCGTAGAGATAAGCAGGTAAGAAACAAGAAGAATTTGATGAATGGCTAGAATTTTCATAGAATTCGAAGCCAATATTTGGTTTTGTTAGGGATGCAGTTAATCATGGATAAAACCCCTTTTTTCATGGGGGCTCATCCGTTAAGGAAGTTTTCATTTATGGATTTCATTGAAGCTGATCCATTTCCCAGAGATCTATTCTTTTTAGCTGTGTGAAGCCACAAGCAGGTTTTCAAAGCCGGGACAACTGTCACTCAGCCAGTTAGTCAGCAGGGAACATTGATAAACTTTCCTCTTCTTTCCTCCTCTCCTTTTTACTCTTGTTGGATATGAGAAATTTATGCTTTCACTACGAACATCAATACAATAGCTCATACTTTTGTTTATTTTCATGAAAATTTCAGAAACACAAAACCAATATAAGCTCCCGATTAAAAGCTGTATAAATTCTAACAATAGAAAAATATTTATCTTTAACAATAGGCTGATGTTGATACTTTCTAGAGAAAAATAAAATTTCAATTAGATTTTCTGGTTTAAACACAATTTCCCCTCATGTCCTCATATCTCATTT
>JAQIXW010005360.1:0-10492 GCA_034700685.1 Willowsia buskii | reverse complement strand
TATCTTCGGTGGCCAGCCTTAAACACAGATGAAACGACATTCGTTGGAAAGCTCAGAGTCTTCTCTATTTGATGTATTAAGAATGGTTGGTGTTTAAGGCTGGCCATCCGAGAAAATGCCTGGGCCAGAAATGGCTTAAATTGTGTCTATGGGCCTTTGTAATGTTAAACAGAAGATATGTCTTTGAAACGCATAATTTATGTCTTGTTATGATTTCCCCAATTTGACCCTCGATTTCACCAACATGGACTCTTCATTTCCCCAATCCGGACCAAATGGATTTCACCAATTCGGACCTGGTTTTCACCAATCTGGTCTTTCACCAATGTGTCGTAGAATCATATATTCTATTGGGTTGTAAAATATTCTATGGGATTCGGCTTTCACCTTCAAGCAGAATATTCTTTGTAATACATGAAGGCTTCCGATTAGGCTCTAGGCAAGAGATGAAATTTCGTTTCTAAGTCTTAAAAATTCATTATAATAGAGCAACCAATACAGGGCAAAACTCTAATTTGAAATATTCCATTGGACTCACCGATTCCCCTGGCGGAGCTCCAAACGTCCACCAGTTCCGACGCACAGACTTGTGCATATGGGTGTTAAATAAACAATTAAACTCCCTACAATGCCCTTTCCAACTGAAAATTTACTCGAAGCATCTTAAAGGTGTCAAAATATGTAATCATTCGATGTCCGTATTACACAGTTTGAACATTTCAATCTTCGGCTGTTGCATTTTTTCGAATTTAATACCTTGAAATCTTTTTATACCAAACAAATCTTTTATTTATCTTATCTAAATTGTTCAACGTATTTTTATTTACAATACTGTAACCCTGCAGGACAGGGAAACATTGGATGCGAAGTTTCTACACAAAACTGTATTGCCTTTTATGATGATAATTTGTCACGATTTTGATGACAAAACCAAATTAAAAATTGAAGAATCTCATAGAGTCATCGGTTTGTATAAGTAATGTAATCAAATGCTCAATAACTGCATGAAACATTGCCTATTTAATATCATGATGGTTGAAGAGAGGTGTCCAAACACGAGATCCTGACTTAGTTGCATGTCGGTTCCAGTCAAAGAAAATGCTGGAATCTTCTCGCTAGACTTCTCCTGTATGGCTGCGCATGTGTGCTTCCATTTTATCTTCCTTCATTGATTGACCGCAGAATAAGCACTCCGACTGACCTGATCAAAACAAACAAATCAAGAAATATTGTGGGAAAGGCTGGTAGTAGAAGTGCGTTGGCGTGAATAATTTTAAGGTATTTTATTTGCCGGCCAGCTAACCTAAGTGTCCATGTCGAAAATGACGAGGAAGAGTGCCTGTACTAAAAAATCGTTTGTTACAAATCAAACATTTTTTTGGCCGTTCTCTCGTATGCACTTGAAGGTGTACGTCTCGATTTGATGCTTTGGTAAATTTCTTTTTGCATAAATGGCACTCAAAAGGTCGTTCTCCAGTGTATGTTCTACGATGATCATTTAGATTTTTCTTGTTGCTGCAGCGTTGACCACACACGACACATTTAAATCTATCTGAATGAATCGGCTTGTGCACTTGCAGGTTGACTACAGTCTTGAATTGCTTGTCGCAAATGTCGTATTTGTATGTCGTTTCACGCGAATGGGTTTCTTTGTGGCGTTTCAGATATCGTGCCTGTTCAAAAGTTTCATCACACGCAGCGAATGAGTAAGGTTTCTCACCAGAATGTACTCTGCATTGCATTGTCAAATTATGCTTCAGCGAAAATGTCTTTTCGCAGATGTCGCATTGGAAGTCTTCGGTTCTGGTGTGCACCAGTTGGTGAGATTTAAGATGGCATGTTTGACTGAATGCTTTCTGGCAAATGTGACAAACGTAAGGTTTGTCTCCGTTATGTGTTCGTTTGTGATCACTTAATGCACCACTCTTTTTGAACCTCTTTTCACAGATTTCACACTTGTACGGTCTCTCTCCTGTATGAACTCGTGTGTGTCTATTTAGGTTGTGCTTTTTTGAAAATGCTTTTTCACAAATATTGCACACATGTCGCGTGGATGACATTTTGTCGATTCAGAATGGATTTCCAAATGAAGTTTCTGGAAATCAACTAATCAGTGGTATTAAAGCGGTTAAAGGGATATCTGGAAACCTGACTGAGTAACGAGAACTACATTTAATTAATACACTTGCTGTTTTCAATGCTATGAAATAGCTCCGGCAAGCCTATTTTGAAGTATGATTTAATCTTTTAGTCTTTTTGATAACGCTGAAAATTCAAAGCTTTAATTAAACTTTTTAACCGACAACTGAAATATTTCAATCCAGTTTTTATGCGCGATTCTGGTTAACTTTGTGTGTATTACTTTAAATGTTGGCAGGTGTTAAGATGCTACCTGACTTCAACTGACTTTTTACTGTAAGTCCAGCGTGTTTGCATGATAACGAATGTACATACAAATTCCGAAGCAGAAGCATTATAATGAGAATACATCACAAATCGCAGCAGGCGAGTATTTTTTTCCTATTTTAGGTACTTTGGTGTTCTATATACCCTCCAACAAACCTAACTAGAAGTGTAATTTTTAAGAAATACGCCCTTTCCGTAGAAATGCTTATATGTTAATTTTATTAACAGTTTTTTTCCTATTTTGTATGCAACCAAGTTAAATACATAAATTAAAATGGACCTTAAAGTTGAGGTGTATGCGTAAACGTAGTAAGTAAGCTTCAAATACAATTTTGTGGAATGAGCGTTTATTAAGCTAAGCTTTATCGTTTGAAGAAAATATAAGGAGTTTTTCGTTAAAACGTAGGCAAGTCATTTTACACTGGTTGCATTTTTAATCTGCGCTCAAAGGCTTCACGAAATATATTCAGTCGAAACGAAAAATAATTTATGCACGAGGCTTTGTTGCTTATGATGACATCTGAGAAAAAATATTGATAAGTAAAATATGAATAATAAGCGGTGCGTGTTTATCTTACTAGTTTATTTTTTTAAATTATATATTTCTTAGTAAATATTTTCCAACACAAATTTAATAAATGGAAATGCACGAATGCATTAATGCAAGTATTAATTGTTATTGAAATTATTTTCGTAAGCATAATGCTTAAACCAGTCCCGTGGACGAAGACACAATGAAGGCTTCGGATTTCTTTCAGTCATCCAAATTTTCAGACAACTTACTGCTAGAAATTCGTGAAAAGAACCTGATATTTTTGGGAATGGACGATGAAGACAATGAGACAAGTGAAACTTTAGCAGCAAAAGTTAATAAGATAATCAGTGACGTTACCAAATCTCAAATTGTTCCTGACGATTGTTTCCGTTTTGGAGAGTACCAACATGACTATGTGCGTCCCATCGGAGTTAACTTCAAATTTCTATCTGAGAGAAATACTGTTAGTTAGTACTGTTAGTTATACGAAAATATTGACAAAGACGAAATTAGCTGCATTTTATCACTTGATCTGCAGAAGGCTTTTGATAAAGTAGATAGGAAGATATTGCTACACAAGCTTAAATGATATGGTGTAGACTGTATGATTATTGAATCTCTTTTAAACTCACGTGCTCAATATGTGGAACTAAAGAGCAATAATTTTACTACACGATCGAACACAAGTCTGACATCATGCGGAATAATCCAGGGCTCCGCCCTGTCTGCATTCTTTTTCATTATATTTATCAGCGATCTATCACTGTGCACGAATTCAAATAATATATACCTATATACTGATGATAATATTGTGGTTAAATCAAGCACTCCAGAAAACTTAAACATAATGATAGATAGCTTGCAAGATGACATATTACAAATACAAGGATGGTTGCATGCAAACCGTATTCAGTTAAATGTTAAAACAAAAATACTGTTTATCACAAAACCTAAGCTATTAAAATATACCCAAAATATTGAAAAAATGATAAATAATGTGCCTATTGAACGTGTAACAAGTTTACGAATTTTAGGTATTTACTTCGATGAATGCCTTACATGGAATTAGCATCTTGCTCATGTCAAGAGAATTTGTTTTCATACACTGTCAAAACTATATAGAATCAAAAAGGTACTGAATTTTAAAGATAGGAAAATGCTAACTGAAGCACTGGTATACTCTCATATTAAATATGGGGCTTTTGTATGGCTCAGTGGTAAAAGTAAATATATAAGGAAAGAAACTGATAAAATTTTAAAGGTTGGTGCTAGATATATTATGAAAAGGAACAAATATGACTCTATAACCGATGATTTTTGTATAAAGCTTGAATTCTGTTTCTCTGAGTACATACATGAATAAGAATCTCTGACTTTTGCGTACAAATGTACATATTTAACAAACAATGGATATTTCCACAATTATCTTGATTTTTCTTTCAGTGAGGCAAAATCTTCGCGACAAAGCCAGTATTATATTCCAAACGTTGAAACCATTTCTTTCTGGGGGGAAAATAGCTTCAAGTTTTATGCTGTATACCAGTGGTTAAACCTCCCAGAGGAGGTTTATAATAAAACAGATACTCTGAATATCTTTAAAAACGCTGTACTATCCTATGTTTTAAATAAACAGAGTAAGAAATATGTCCGTAATGATCTCGATGTCATAGAACTAGATGAGTATTTACAATGTATTGACAATGTTATTATGCAATCTTGCTAAAAATTCATTATATACCTACTAAATAATAACTATGTTTAATAATGTTTAAAAGTAAAAATAATAATGTTTAAATGAAAAAAAATCTATGAGTACTACTACAATTTTTTATATATATATAAGTCTTAACGATTTGTGTACAAATTACAGATGACGATGTTAATTTTAAGGTCAATTGTTATAATCTCCTTCTATGTACAATGTACGAAGGGCAACTTTTGACAATAAATACTTTACTTACTTACTTACTTCAGTAGAGCCGTTCAAGATATGGCCATCATTTTTTAAAAAATCTCTTGTTCGAACAACATGTGGCATCGACGCCATTGCGGAAATGCGTCTATTTGGAATGTCGGGATTGTGACTTCAGTGACAGTGGCGGTCTTCCCAACACAAGATACAAGTTAAGTCATTATACCTAAGATTTAAAATAAAAGCATTGATCGACTTTACGCAATGCATGAAACAGAAATAAGAAAAGGATGGACTGGTACACGGATACGGTGGTGGATAACCACGGGCTTTGCCAAGATTTGGTTACCCACTTTGTAAAATCCTCTTTGGCAAAGTATTGCATATGGTACCTATCATATCTTGGCTCAGTTTATTGATATCACTGTTTTCGCCAACATTCCCATTCAGGCCACATATTTTCATTCTCCGATGATAATTAACGAATATGCATAAAGAATGTCTTCGACGCAATCTCAAAACCACTGTGTAACATGGCAGTAAAAAATGAAAGTTGGGGATTACATAAGAGTGATTAAAACTGTATCACATTGTCAAACTTTACGCATTGCAAGAAGGAGAAATGAGGAAAGGATGGACTGGTGCAAGGACAATGTTTAGTCGGAAACCGTTCTAGATCAGATGATTGTTCAGCCTTCCTGTTAGGCAATCTCTTTTCTCAATTATGCCACAAATCAATCATATTTTCAAAAATAGCTACTACTGCTTGGTATTTATTTTCCTGCCAATAAAATTCAAATATCTATATGTATTCTATTGGATTGCGAAATATTCTTTGGGATTTGGCTTTCGCCTTTTCGCCTTACATTTGTAATGCATGAGGGCTTTAGGCAAGAGGTCAGATTTTGTTTCTAATTTTGATAATTCGATGCAATGGGTTAATAAGTTGATGGAGCACCGAAAACAGGGGAACACACTAATTTTAAATATTCAATTGGACTCAGCGGACCTGGACCTGGCAGAGCTCGAAATGCTGAAACTTAGATTTGCCAACTTTGCCAACAATTAGAAACATTTGCCAACTGAAAGTTCACTCGAAGCATCTTCAAAGCGTCAGTATATTCAGTCATTCAACGCCTGTATGGAATGAAATAGTTAATAGTTATAGTATTAATAGTTATAGTAATAGTAATATTAATAGTTATACTTGAAAACTCATTAACACGAACCAAGTCGTTTATTTATCTTTAACTTACTAAATTGCTTAACGTATTTTTTATTTACAATACTTTTTACCTGGTGGACAGGGAAACATTGGCTACAAAAATTCTACGAAAACTGTATTGTCATCAATAATGACGATTTCTATTTAAATGAGCACAAAACCAAATTAAATATTCAAGAACCCCTTGAGAGTATAAGCAATGTAGTCAAGTTGTTTATCGAATTTTATGATGGTCGGAAGGAAGTCTCCTAGCAGATGATCTTGGTTCAGTTGCATGTCCATCCAATCTTAAAATGGCTGGACACTTTTTGCTATGCTTCTCCGGTATGGCTGCGCATGTGTGCTTCCATCTTATTTTCGTTCACTGATTTGCCGCAGAATAAACACTCCGATAGGCCTATTTGAACAAATGAAGTCAAGTTTTATTGTCAGAGTGGCAGACAGGAGAAATGCGTTGGTGTTAGATAATTTGAAGTACTTTTGTTTGCCAGTCATTTTACCTAAATGTCCACGCCGATGATGAGAGAGAAGGCTGCGTGCATTTATGAACCGTTTGTTGCAAATCAAACATTTTTCCGGCCGTTCTCTAGTATGCGCTCGAAGATGTTCGTCTCGATGAGTTGCTCGAGTAAATTTCTTTTTGCATAAGTGGCATTTGAAAGGTCGTTCACCAGTGTGCGTTCTGAGATGCACTTTTAGATCGTTCCTGCTACCGCAGCGTTGACCACACTCACTACATTTAAATCTCTCTGAATGAATCGGCTTGTGGTCTCGTAGGTTTTGAGCAGTCTTACATTTCTTGTCACAGAAATTACATTTGTACGGCGTTTCCTGTGAATGTGTTTCTTTGTGGCTTTTTAGATAGCCACTTTGCGTAAAGGACACTTGACACACGTCGCATGAGTAAGGTCTCTCACCAGAATGTATCCTCGAGTGCCTTGTCAAGTTGTGCTTTAGGGAAAATGTCTTTTTGCAAATGTCGCATTTGAAGTCTTTAGTTCCGGTGTGCACTACTTGATGAGATTTAAGATTGCTTGAATGACTGAAAGCTTTTTTGCAAATGTGGCAAACAAACGGCATGTCTCCGTTATGTGTTCGCTTGTGAACCCTTAGTGAACTACTCTGCTTGAAACTCATTTGACACACTTCACACTTGTAAGGTTGCTCTCCCGTATGAACTCTTGTATGCTCATTTAAATGACCCTTGCAAGAAAATGTTTTTTTACAAATATAGCACACATGTCGCGTGGGTGACATGATTCTTTCGATACGATTTCTAAATGAAGTTTCGGGAAGTAAAGTAATCCGTGGAATTAATTCGCTCACATGGAAATCTGAGAACTCTATTGAGCAGCCGGAAGTACAATAAATGAATGCACCTTTTTTCCAATGCTAAGAAAAAGCTAAGGCAAACCTATTTTTAAATAGGACTTTATAGTTTTTTGATGACGTTAAAAATTAGAAGTATGAATCATCCTTATGTAGCTAGCTTTTCAACCGACTAATCAAATATTTCAATCGAGTATTTATGTTCAATTGTGTTTATCATAGGGTGTATACTTAAAGCGCTTGCAGGTGTTAAGGTGCTACCTGATAATAACTGAATTTCTACTGTTATGCCAGCGTGTTTACATGTTAAGGAATGAACATAGGAACTCCAAAGCAGAAGCATTATATTGAGAACTCATGACACATCTCAGCAGGTGAGTAATTCTTTCCAAATTTTTAGGTACTTTGGCTTTCTATCTAAACTCCTGAAACCCTTACTGACTAGGTAAACTTTTTTCGTGTAAGATGAATTGACGGTTCTAATAAGTCAATTCCGCACATTCTGGATATGAAAAATCCGAATATGCATTCAGTTTGGTGTCAAAATAGGTTTAAATATTTTTAAACTGCGATTTATATCGGCCGCTCAGCGCACTCCAGCTGGCAAAGCAAGCTTTCCCACGAATGCATGTTCCACTGCTTAACTTACATTTGCTCAGCTATTGTGGTTTTTTGAACGTGAGAAGCGACGTAGATTTCACCTCCGCAGATTGTCGATCAATAGAAAACTATAATCCCAATTCCAATCCAAATTATTGCACCTGTCGTCACAGTTTCTTTGCAAAAGAGGTATAAGCAAAAATAAAATCAAATTGCGCAAAAGAAATACAAGAATATGGGATGGGTAATCAATCTTATTGACTGGAGGGTTATCAGTCAGATTTTTTGAAATTTAGCAAACAAATCGCAGCTTGTAACTTTCAATTTTAGTTTTAAACCCCCAAAGTTCATTTCTCCCCTAGTAAAAAGCCCTTGCTTTCGTTGGCTAATTTAGCCATCAATCTATGATAACTTGATATTTTGTTGTTTTGCTTGTATTTGCCAGATTTTGTCTAACTTTCGAAGGTTGTAATTTTTTTCTCATACTGCGTATACTGCGTATTATTTGTTATCATCAAGCAATTTAAAATTTAAAATATTAATTTCCATAAAAACTTGGTAATGATGGAGGAAGAATAGTTGACTAGTCCGTTTTTTATAATGAACGAAAACGCATAACTTTCTGAAATGGAGTTAGCCTATATCATAAAATGCAGTTTGGAATCAAAGTTACTCTCACCAGTTTATCTAACAACCGAAATAAAGTCAATGCTGACCTCTTAGAATTAATTATATCATTGCAAACCTGCGTCCTCCGCCTGGTCCACCTCCAATTTTGTGGCCATCCGAACTAAATTCTCATTCTCTGTGACAATGAATATCCCTGTGGTCCAATCCTAGCATTTTTGAAGATTAAACCTCCCTGCCCCGAATATACGCATTTCATCTTATCCGCAAGAACCGAAGATTCTTCAGTTTGGATCGCCAATCTTCAAAATTTCGATTTCACCCAGATAACCCACCACATCAAATGCTCTGTTTAATGCAGGTACATATGTATTGCTGGAATGCGACAAATTCTGGGAAATAAGACCTCGGAGCAGCTCATCGACAAAACAGCTTCAAATATTTTTCTCGCACCGTTCACATTAAAAGATTTGATTTCTAGTGGCTTTTTTGGAACATGAGCAGTACCAAATCCGAGACTCGTGTTGAAGTAAAATAGACGGATATTCTGCAATTAATTAATAATAATAATAATACAATAATTAATATTTTATAGCATGGGCTTTTCCAAGCATTGGTCGCCCACATTTAGTAAAATCCTCGTTTGCTAGGTACTCCATGACTATGACATTCTTGCCATATATGAAATATGTATATTGATTTCACTGTATACGTTTTTACCCTGATTATCATTCTTCCTGGATCTTCAACGGATGAATTATGATTGTCTTTGATCCATTTCCAAAACCGCTTGTTTTGATGGCAGTTAAATTCGAAGAGAAAGTTTGAAGCACATAAGTCATTAAATGTAAATTTTGAAATAGTTGCATTGATGTACTTTACAAAATGCATGAAAAAAAAGAGAAAAGGAAGGATTGGTGCGATAACATTGACAAATCTCAAACTGTTCGAGATCATTGTCCACTCTTTGTGCTAGGGAATTTTTATTTTCAAATAAACCATAGACCAATCATTTTCTCCTACCACTTACTGCTGCTTGGCATTTATTTTGCTACACACGGCGTTCAAACATTTATATATTCTATGGGATTGCAAAATACACTCTTAGTTTAAGTCACCTTCAACCAGAATATATTCTGTAACACAAGAAAACCTTTGGGGATGTCTCCCATGTTTTTGCTAAATAGAAAGCTTGCATTTAAAAAATATATTTTGCTTGCCCAATATTTGTTTGTGTTGAAGGGAAATGTAATTTGCTAGAACAAATTTCATTAAATGTCATCCAATCTTAACAGCAGTTGAAAGTGTATTCGAAGTATCTTTGAAGCGGAAAAGTATTTAAGTATTTTATTCTCCGCATCAAATAGTTGCACAATTAAAATCTTCTTCTGTTGTTATTTTCTTTCATGTAAATCCTTGCATAAAAATTAACACAAACCAAAGCATTTATTCACCTTAACTAAATTGTACAAAATTCTTTTATTTACAAGACTTAAACTCTAAAAAACAGGGAATCATCTGAAATGAACATTCCAAACATAACCGAATCGCCTTTTGCAACAATTTGATGAGGGCATAACCAAATTAAAAACATTAAGAAATTTCGAAAGAAATCGTCCGTTAGAATATGTAATGCAATCATGCATGTTCAATAACTGCGTGTAATATTGTTTATCGAATTTTATGATGGGCAGAAGGAAGTGTTCTAGCAACTGATTTTTATTCCAGAGCATCGTAGTTCCAGGTGAAGGAGGCTGCACTTAAGTTGCTATGCTTTTCCAGTTTCTCCAGTATGGATGCGCAGATGTGTTTCCATCTGATTTTCTTTCATTGATTGGCCACAGAACAAGCACTGGGA
>JAQIXW010005359.1:0-10494 GCA_034700685.1 Willowsia buskii | reverse complement strand
TTTGTAGCTACGTCACGTCTGTATTGGTCAATCCTAATTTTTAGAGCTTTTGATGTCTCACCAATGTACCACTTGTAGAATTTGTTAGTACTGATGTCTCGAACAGGAATTTTATACACACATCCGATTTCGGTTTTGGGAATGGCCTCTTTGAGTTTGCATAAAATTGAACCGATTTTTTGTCCTGGAATGTATCCGAAATTACAGTCCAGTTTAGTTTTTAATTCATTGGTGATTCTACTGGTGAGAGGGCCTGCGACAGGCAATATAAGTCGCGGTTTGCTTTCATCTTCGTTGTTCTGAAGTTTTCTATCCGGGTCCCAGTTTTCACTTCGTGTTTTCATTCTTTCAAACCGTTTTGAAATGAAGCTATTGGGATAGCCATTGCGTAGTAAGTCTGTTCTGATTTTGTTAAGCTCTTCTTTTAGGAAAGGTGGGTCGCAGATTACATATGCTCTGAAAGCTAATGAATCTACGACAGAGATTTTGTGCGATACGTGGTGATATGAGTTGAAGTTTAAGTAGCGACCTGTATGTGTCTTTTTTCTGTAGACTGTTTTTTGAATAGATCCGTTGTCCAGTCTTGCGACAAGAGTGTCCAGAAATGGGAGAGAATTATTTTCTTCGTGTTCTTTTGTAAATTCGATGTTCGGGTAAAAACTGTTCAGTTTTTTCAATAAATTTTCTTCTTCATGTTCTGGTATTACGGCGAATGTGTCGTCTACTAATCTTCTCCAAAAATGTATGGATTAATTGTACGTTACTAGCTGGAGTTCCAAATGTTGCATAAAGATCTCTGCAAATGGAGGCGAAATCGGAGATCCCATGGGTAGTCCTGAGATTTGCTTGTAAGTTTTAAAGTTCCATTGGAATATGTTGCATTCAACGCATAGGTCAATGAGAGACATTATGTCTTCTGTTAATAGACTGGGTGCTGCATGTTTCCATTCAGTTGATCCGTATAATTTGTTTCGAATGACCTGTTTTTTGAAGTCGATGGGAACGGTGGTGTACAAGCTTTTTACATCATAGGAGACCATTACATGATTTTCTGGGATTGTAAGAGATTCGACGTGCTTGGCGAAAACCAAGGTTCCACTTTTTACATGGAAATAGAGAATTTCTCCATATTTACATGGAAATATGTAAAAAATCATGGAAAAATGTAAAAAACATGGTAATATGTAAAAACACCAGCAGACACGTGGTATTGAGGTGTCAGCAAAGAACATGCAATGGCAATAAGTAAACGAGCCCTTAAAGTAGATAAATAGTGAGAAAAGACGAAAAGGTAATACACATACATACATAAATGAACCGTCCGCCTCTAGTCACTAGTCCACTCATCAAAGCTTACAACTTGCTTAGTTCTGACTTCTAATCTTATCGAATACCTTCTGAATATTCGGATTAACTTATCTTTTACTAATTGAATAATGCTATCAATTGTTTATTTTTCTCCTGTTCTGTTGGGTGCAACCAAAATAGATGTTTTTCAACCATGTCTTTAATCTTCTCTCGTAATTCTAATAACCTTGCGGTTGAGAAGGCTTCTAAACTGAGTACAATTTACTGGTCATTATGATATCTTAGAGATGATGACTTTGTGTGAGGCAGTTTTGTAGACAAGTTGCGACAGCACCTCCAGTGAGCGTCAGTTCCCAGTTATGCTGACACATTTAATATTTGTATTTTTAGTTCGATTAACTAATTCCGAGCTTTTAAATCCAGATTTAGTAACACTTAAACAGAACATAACAGTACCAGATTAATTTTATCATTCAACGTATTACTCTTATCGGTTAATTAAAAGAAGGAAAGCAAACATTAACTGTATTGTTGAAAGAAGCAGCTGGTCTTGTATTTCTTGGAACGTATAAGGAAATGAAACTGAATATGAAGTGTTATTACAATTATTATTAGAAACTCATAAGAAAATGGGAATGATATGTTCTTGTTTGTTTTGCGTCAGTACCTCTAATGAGCATCGGTACCAAACTTAATGCAGTAAATACCTGGGATGATAATGTAACAAAGGTTTGAGGGTATTTACTGCGCTTTGCTTCTTCTCTCTCATCTCATCTCGTCACTTCAAATTTTTAAGCACAAAAATGGGGCAATCATTTTTTCCATGATTTGTTTTTTTACATATTGGATTTTTCCATGTATAAAGTAGGGTCCCTTATTTACATGTAAATACATGATTTTTCCCATATTTTTACATGAAGCATGTATTTACATGTTCGTACCTTGGCGAAAACGTATGAATTTTTAAGTGTTGTTGTATGATCTTGACCCAGAATATTTAGAATTTTTCCCATGAATGTAGCGAGGTTGTAGGATGACGAGTAACGAAAATCTACAATCGGACGGAATGGCATTCCTTCTTTATGTATTTTTGGTAAACCGAAGAAACGTGGAGAAAAGTTGATTCTTCATTTCCACTTCGTTTTTCGCTGAAATCATATTTAAGCACTTAAAATGAGCAAAGGAAATGAAGTTTTGTTTCACCAAGTTCTGCTCTGAACCAAACAAAGATTAAAGTATTAACAAATAACAAAAACTCTGTCATGCCATATTTATATGGCGTGCTGAGCAAATACAAAGACACATTTTGCCAGTTCTCTTCATTGTTTACCGTTTAACATGACATTATAACCTGACGATAACAAAATAACAGAATTCATATTATTTTGCATATTAAATTATTCAACCCGACTTAAGTTTCAATCAACCTACGCATTTGATGTCACTGAAAGATAACTTGGTTTTATATCCCGTGAAACAATGCTTTAAAATCATCGAATTGACTTTGTAAACGAATGATGACGAATAATGAATGACAAATATTACAACAAAATGTGCACTAAATTCTGAGTTTTTAATTTAAATCCATTTGATTTTCCTCCACATTTCGGAAAAAAGGAAAACTATATATTATGCAGTTATGCTGCTGTTACAACTACAACATATTCATCTGTTTGGCATACTAGCGCACTTACAATTTTCGTTTCATGTCACATTTATAAAGTGGGATTCAGTTAAAAGAAAGATACTCATAGTTTCCAAAGACAGTCTAGAATATCGTGAAACTTTGAGGGCCCATGCTTTTCATTTCTTATTAACAGTAATACTATTTTCTCAGGGGCTTCTATTTAAATCACCCTTGTATTATATGGACAAACATCTGTACGGATTCACAATATCAATCCAGCTTCCCATCTTAATTTTGTTTTGGTCTACACTGAAACTCACGCCAGATATTGCAACATACATAAATGGAGTAATGCAAACGGCTAAGTTTGTGAGTTATAACAATCCACAAGAAAGGCAAAAGATAAACAAACAGTCAATACACGAACGTCTTAACATCTTCATAGCGTATGCTCAACTTCCTGGATGTCTTTGTGTGATGTTTGTGTATCTTTATGCTCTTCATTGGATAACTCCTTGTAAACCATCTTCACTAGGATTCTGGATACTACCGGAATGTAACGTCTGTTCAAAACATGGGAGTAATATGACTTGGTATATTGCCATAGCTTCTCTTCTTATGAAAATATTAGTTTTTCTCTTGAATCACTTGTTTTTAATGGTAGCAATACTTGTAGCATCACATGTTTTATGCCAACTTCAAATCCTTTGTTCTTTGACGATCGTGGATTTGTGAAGTTGTTTTGTAGAAAGATAGTTAAAACGCAAGTTTAAAAAGAATCCGATGACAATTAGCTTTTAGCAAGGGAGTTGCCACTTTTGGACGCAATAAACCGACTGCTATTTATGCACAAGTTGGAGACCAAGTTGGGGTGGATAATCTGGCATCATTTAATGCCTATTTGAAAGGAAAATTTCATAAGGAGCTGAGAATTTTCATGGACACTCCGATCCATCCATTTCACCCACATCTACCAATTGCCGCTAGGGGTTGGTTATAAGTAAAGAGCCCAACAGTTTATCTGTTCGCTCAAGGTACGCAAACTTTTTGTCACCGATTTCGCTGAAAATTCGCAGGAAATGGTATTTTGATGCGTAGATTACAAATATGTAAAAATTAGCCGTTTTTACTGATCGGAACGCCCCAAACGAGCAAAATCGGGGTAAAATAAGAAATATAAGTGAAGCTACTAATAATTAAGTTATGTTGGTAATTTGTTTGGTATGTTTATCGGAAAATAAAAATTTGTTGAAATAAAAAGTACAGTGAAACATGATAATTTTACTTATATGAAATAATATTTTTTATTAATATTCCCAACGACAATTTGTGCAAAATATTTTCCGTAGAATTATCAATAGTAATAAATACGGACCTGGAAATTCTTACACGCGTCCCTGATACGCAATTTTTCTGACACTCCCTTCTCTGATTTTATCTCGAAAAATCCCTGATTTTTTTCAAATCCCTGATGAGCAAAAAAACGGATTTTTCGAAAAAAAATCCCTGATTTTTTTCAAATCCCTGATGAGCAAAAAACGGTTCTTTTCGGTAAAAATCCCTGATTTTTGGGCGAAAAATCCCTGATTTTTTCCTCGAATCCCTGATGAGCAAAAAACGGTTCTTTTCGGTGAAAATCCCTGATTTTTGGGCGAAAAATCCCTGATTTTTTTCTCGGATCCCTGATGAGCAAAAAAACGGTTCTTTTCGGTGAAAATCCCTGATTTTTGGGCGAAAAATCCCTGATTTTTTCCTCGAATCCCTGATGAGCAAACAAACGGATTTTCCGAAAAAAATCCCTGATTTTTTCCTTAACAATCCCTGAAAATGGGATTTTGAATCCCTGATTTCCCTGCTACGTCGTAGCCAAGTAGCGTAAGAATTTCCATGTCCGAATAAATAACAACAAAAATTTTCTAGTATTTTTCACATTAAATTGGTTTAAAATAAACTTTTTCTTCCAGTTTTTTCATACACATAAAATAACAGTAAAGAGGAAGTGGTTTTGAATTAAAATTATCTTTGGTCTGTAAAGCAAAAAAATTGCAGAGGTACGGTTTGAATCCAAGTATGGAAACATGAGAAAAATTAAGAAAGAAAGAGAAAGAATAGTTTTTGTGGCATTTGAAGAAAAGGCGGAGCGACATAGGATCTCGGTAGGACTTTTCAGGCATCTCTCAGCACGCGTTCGGGATGACTCTTCCAAACAGCAGCTATTTGAGGACTTGCCTGCCAAAGAAAACCAAAATAATTGATGTCATTAATGATGTCATTTTGTAAAAAATAAAATAAGAAAGCGGACAAATATTTAATGGCCAAAAACAGACCTTGAAACCACCACCAAGTGTTAGCACCTTCAACTTCGGCATTTCCAGGAAACCGAAATGGAATGCCAGATTGGAAATGGGGGACTCCCCTGAGGGACTTGGACAGGACCGCAGCTCAAGACACTCGAGCTCTAAAAAAATTAAATATTCCAAAGTCTAAACTGTGTCACTTGTCAAAAATTAAATTTATTTATATTAATAATAAATTAATTAAAAATTAATTTACCTCCAAGATTCTTAATGGATGGCAGGCGCTGGTACTTCAGCTGGGTGTTTTGCCAGGACTTTGGATTAATTCGAACGCCGCCCACCGACTCAACTGGAATTCCTGTCAGGATGGAATCCCAATCTTCACTGCCTCCATTCTCGGGCGGAACTTTAATCCGCAATTTTAATTCCTTGAGTTTTGGCAATTTCTGGAATATTTGAATTAGGAAAGCGGTTTTCGCTGTTTTACGAGAACTCAAGCACAGCGTGCGAAGGTTGGGAAAGTGGCAACTTAAATTGAGATCGCTAAGCTGTCCAAAATCATCCGTGCCCGTCGTTAGCAAACTGAGATGAGTAACTTTCGGAAGATTCGTAGATTCTGTCCACTTTCTAATCTGGTCTGTCGTCAGCTTACAAAATGTAACGATGGACAGTTCGCGCAGGTTTGGAAGATAATTTTGTAATGGCCGATCTCCCGCTCCAGAAAGCCTGATAAACTGATTGCAGATGAACAATGACTCCAGTTTCTCCATCACTGGGAATTCCACGAAAATTGGAATTCGGGCCGGCGGCGGCATAAATCTCCGACCCTCTTGAATTCTCAGTGTGCGAAGCGAAAGTCTGAACTTTTCCAAGACAAGACTTGCCACTCCGTTTGCGCATGAGTCTAAGAAGATGTAGAACTCCAAGGTATGGAGTAGAGGTAGATCGAAGTTGAGGAGGCTCTCTAGTTCCGAGGTCTTCATAAAACTGCCCAGATTTAGAATCGTGATGGTCGGGGGAAGAATCAAGTAGCGAATACCAAGCGGGATGTGAGATTGCTGACCCAAGATATTCAGAAATTGCAACGCTTCCAAGCTTTTAGTCCCACTGAGAATCTGCTGGATTAAATGGAGACTAGCTTCGTTGGAGCCAGAGGATAAAACTGCCTCATTCCCGAACAGTTGAATTGGCTTTGCAGAAAATGCGACGGTAAAAGTGTGTAAATTTGGGAAAGCGACTTTAAGACCCGGAAACAGAAAGGTCATTGATCCACAATTTTTTGGAATGCAGAGTTCTAGGTCAGCTAGTCCAGATGAGCATTTAGCCAGAAAGTCAAAGAAGCTCTGATGGTTCTCCACTCGAAAGAAATCGGGGCAGATTTTCAACGAAAAAAGTGGAATTTTCTCCTTCAGGTAGGTGGCGGCGGTTGTCAATGAACTGGTGACCTGATCCAGCAGTTTTCCATTTCGTTGGACGACGGGAGAAGAGTTCATAGACGTTTGCGGCGTCAGTTTGATCCTGTAAAGGAGCTCACCACATTTGAGGACGCACTTGTTAGCCATCTGCAGCCATTCTTTTGTTACGAGGCGTACGGATCGCAGGTCGCTTCGGGAGGATCCTCTGTTAATCTCGCTGCGAATTACATGACCGATAATTCTTTCGCGAATCTGTGAAAAGAAGAACAAACAAAACATGAATGAATCTTCATAAAGACGAATTCAAAACAATCAATAAATTATAGTTTTCTCACTTCCAGCATCCCCGCTTCATCACTTCCGAACACAATGTTCTTCAACTCTTCCAGACTTCTCAGCACAGTTGGGTTTGTGGCCGTTGAGGCCCTTCCAAATTGTGAGGAAGGTCCCTCACCTGAAGCCTGAAGATGATTTTCGGAGGTGACACCTCGTTCCCCATTTTCTGCGGATTGTTCCTCCATTTCCTCTTTGAACTCCGACTTGAGCTCCTTCACTTCTCCGTCACTGGTAGGGCCTGCTTCAGTTGCACTCCTGAACCTCTTTGGAGTTTCTACATCCTTCTTTCTCTGCTTTTGCTGCTCTTCCGAAGCCCGCTTCCGTCCACGACTTAATGGAGGTGTCATAACGCCAGAGTCCATCACTCCTTCCGTTTGTATAATTGGCAACACCTTTAATTAAAAATCAAGTTATCTAAACACGCAATTTAACAAATAATTAATTATATTCCAGAAAAGTCACATTTAATTACTAGCTTTGCACTTAAACTGTCACTCCAATAATTTAAGGATTTAATTACACTTAAACTAACCACTTGCCTTTCTTGATTGTGATTTTCACTAGCGCCTCCAAACACCAATAATTATTCAAGCCCTCTCTCGAATACCAGTGCTAAACAATTGCCTTCGCAACTTCTCCTCCTTCACGTTCAGCTTTTAATTATCTGTCACTTGCCTACCAATTTTCACTTATTATCTCATAAAACTTCTAATTATCTTTTTTATTCTTAATTAATCGTAATTAATTTCTTGAACTCCTCCACCATCCACTTCTCGACTCCCTCCAACACCACAAAAACTCTATCAGATTTCTTCACAAAACCCTATTTCTTCCTCCACTCAAAATATTCACAACAGCAGGCGCATTATTTAATTGTTCCTCCAAACTAAACGGTGGAGGAACAACTCCTCTCCAATTCCCTCCCACAACGACTCCCTTCTCTTCTCACGTTCTGAACAGGTTCCAACAGCACTAGTCTCCTCTCAGCTAAATTCACCAACAAATCGCAATGAAAAGCCGTTGGTGACGTTGACGAGCAAACAGCAAATGAGAGCCTTCACTTTTCGATAATTTTATACAAATAAGAAGAGAGATTCAAACGTCGACTGAAAAATGCAATGGCGCTGTCACAAACTTATTGCTTGCCGAAGACGAAACACAAACGTTTTTCAGTCGCAAAAAGGTAAACAAGCAGGAACAAATGAAATTCAAACCTCGCGCCACCCAGAATTATGAGGAAATGCAATTAAATGAAGTGAACTTCCATTTGCTTTTGTTGACCTCGGAGAGGAACTCGCTTAGCTTTCTCTGTGTAAAACCCGCCTTGGGGAAAATGAGAAAAAATTCTACATAGAAAGGTGCACAGTCTTTACCTTTCACAGTCAGTCAAGCCATAAGCGACCTTCTAAGGGCCTCAGATATTTCTAGTGGAACTTGATCCATTTCACGTACAAAACTGAACGGCGAGACTGCATGGATTTTAATGAATTTTTTGGGGGAGTGCAGCGAAATTTGAAATCATAAATTTAATTAATTTTGGGTAATTGCTGGTAGATTTTAAAAATGTTGCTACAAAATAATTGCAATAGGAACAGGACAGCAAAGAAGTGATTTTGATTGGATAGAGAAGAATTGCTGGAATAAATTTTTTGAAAAGCAAACATGATGTCATGTAGAAAAAAAATGTTTGAAAGAATAAAATTTATTCTTGTACCTCGTTATATTTATAAACACATTTCAAATATATCACATGACTTTAATTATCGCATTTACAGAAACCCGTTTCTTTATCGAGTTAATTATTTCCTTTGGTTACAAATTTATTGTATGTTTAAGCTGTTCCTGTGGTTGCACATGTATCCTGGGTACTTCAGAACTTTAAAAAACACATACAAACCAAGGCATTCTTGTCCCAACCTGCATGCGATAAAAAGGAACGCTGGGTTTGATGCCCTCGAGATTCCTGAAAACCTAGCTGGATTTGGTATTTTATTCGCACTAATGAAATTTTTGCTGTGGAGCAAGCGGGGTCTTTATTCCACTCTAAGCTTTCTCTTCTATTTATTCTAACAGATACACCATGCATTTTTATAAATCGCTTTTACAGTTTTTAAAAATATTTGTAATGTACGTATGTATAGACTAGAAAGTATTATGTATTACTTTATAAGGTTGAAAACTACATTGCCTGCCCTATTTACTGATTTTTGGAGCTTTTCCAAATACATACTTTTATTATAGGTTTATTTATTTATTTATTTGGCTTCATTGTTTGCAATTATTTGTGCGATTATTTATTTTTAGATTAAACTCTGTAATAAGCATGACTTTACTATGTTGACAATTTCAACATCATTATTATCAGAAACCAAAAGAATGACAGCGAATCGTAAGTATTTACTTTGTATTAAAAACATGCGTGATGTAGTATTAATAGTAACTTGATTTTCTAATTTTATTCGGTGAGCGCAATAATGGAAAGTGTCAGAAGCTAACTCTTTTTAAAAAGATAGAACCAAACTATACTGTAGAAGTAACTATTATGCTATTTCTGTCACCCACGAAGTTGTACTTGTTTGCACTTGTAAAAGTGCACAAAAACCTATATGAACTATTTCCCTGTATTAAGGAGCACCAAATTGATAGCTAAATTAACTGTTAAGTCCAGAACTACAATTGGTGTTTTCCTCTCGAAGTAATTAGTGTTGAAATATTTCATTTTTAAAACTGGCATTCCATTCCAGTATACCCTCGCTAATTTGCCCACATGTCCACGCCGACTAAAGATTCGTACAAACGCATGTTTACATAGACTTTCTTTTAGCTTGGAACTGTCACTGTGAATTCTTACAAGATACTGAAACATAACCATTATTACTGTTGCAGTGTATTGAACAACAATAAGAAAAATTGCTAAGCTCAAAATATCTAGGGATTCAATACAAGCGAACAGCACGAATAAACCAACAGCCATAACAAATGGTGCCAAAATTATAAACGCTGAAACGATTGTATTCGCGTGCACGTCGTTGTAGAAGCAGCATAAGATTTGTAGTTCTTTATACATTAAAGCAAGTTTCCGGAAATCTTGAGTTCCATATATTATAGCCATTCTGAAAGTAAATTTAAAAAATTTAGTCATATATTTATAATTTCTAGGACAAAGTATTTAGCTTTTTTTAATAATTCCTTTGAATACCTCTCAAAGTATTTTAACGTAAGCAGAAGATTAAATGGAATTATCAGTAATGATACTATAGTACTTAGGATCCACATATTGAGTAGAATTTTCCAACATATATAATTATACAAGCCAACTACAATTCTTGTAAGAATTTCAGCAACGTTTTTCGAAATAAAAGTGATTTCTGACATATGCAATAGTAAAGTTGCAGGCACAAGATTCCAATGCGCCCGTAACAAGAATCCACCACTTAAGCCAAAAAATATTCCTTGTAGTCCTAAAATGTACCTTAAAAGTCTTACAAAAGCACATATTCCATGACACATT
>JAQIXW010005358.1:0-10496 GCA_034700685.1 Willowsia buskii | reverse complement strand
ACATTTCAACAAACTGTTCATTCGCATTTACGCAAAGCAAAGAAGACTGTAAACTAAGCTTAATGCACTGTGACTGTAGAGAAGATATTAGAATCATTTAATTTATAAGATAACATGCAAAAAATCGTTTGCATGACCCTTCATACTCTTTTTTCAATAATAATTTATATTCATTTTAATTTATTTTATCATTAATCTATGGTGAATTGGGGACCACTGACTGACCACTTATAATTTTGTTTGTTTCTACAAATCCGGTGTGGTGATGCAGACGGACTTGAGTCTCCTAATAAGAAGGTTTTGACTACCGAGCACTGAACGAGCACTTAATATTGAACAAAAAACACGGTATGAGCAATGCAATAGGCAATGAGGTGTGGAGAACTAGTTTTTTACATGCTGCATAGTAAAGTTGGGATCATATGAAATGCATGAATCATGTGTGTTTTTTACGCTGTTGTTGTAAGTATGTGCACACACACTACTGTGTATTTACTGTGCTTCTTTCTGTCTGTGCGTGTGTGTGTGTGGTTTCTTTTCTTTGTATGTATCCTCGTTAAAAAACACTGTCTTTACTATTTACTTTGGAAGGAAGATGATGGATGGATATGGAAAAATAGAGAGTAATGTTTACCACATTAGTTTTGTGGAAAATATTACACAAAAAATTATGGTCAATACAGGAAGAGCATACATTTCGCATCTTACTCGGTGAAGTATATTATTGTAATTAGGAGCCTCTGTCTTTGAAAGTGAACTGTGAGAGACACCATTTGCATTAAGTTGTGCTTTTAAATGTTTGAATGCAAACAAACAGAGGTTACCGTTAACGTGAGTTTATGCAAATCTCAAGTCAAATAACGACAAATTGACTTTGTTTTGTAGTAAGGAACTAGAAAAATGTGGAAGATACGCAATTTTTGTTTTTGTGCATAATACCTAAACAGTAGAGGGACAAAGTGATGATCAATGGGATAGTGTAATGGCAAAAACGTCCATTCATTTTACACTTAATGGGGGAAATATTAGTATTCTAAACCTGAAGCGCTCACAACAATCATTTGTTCTGTCCTCAATTAATGACGGTTTTAAATTATAATTGCTCTGGCTAGGCCTTATATGATGTATGGATGAGTAATTGTGATTGTCAATCGTTGATCGTAAAGTGTGGTGATGATAAATGAAAGCAAAGTGATCAATCAATAATTGCTTCGACCTGTGACGTGGGTTTAATTTAAATTAAAAATCAACAAGATTAATAATTGTGTCGAAAAGGAAGTCACAAGCAAACTTTATACATCATCAATCATCATACTTCCTCTATGTGTTTTGTGTCCGCCACTGCCAAAACTCAAAACGATGTAGATGCTGCTGGCCTGCTGGCTCTCGTCCTAAACGTTAAGGGTTTTTATCTACTTCCATTTCCGGACGGACTTCCGGTGAAATACCAGTTCTGATAATATCTTAGCCCGAAGCCTTTGTGAATGCATAATATTATTCGTTTTGAGTTGTCTCTGAGTATTCTCAATTTTTGACGTTAACTTTTATTACCGAATTTGAGCAAAAACAACGGCACAGTGACAGTGCTGCTCATAAGTCGCGTGTAATTTAACTATATAGAAGGATATATTTTCCCGTTGCATTTTAATTACAACGGTAAGGAGGGCATCCTTCCTTGTTTTAATGCAAAAGAAGTTATTTGCTCAATTGAGAGCAAGATAGTTCATAATGGGTTCTGTGTGGAAGCGCTTGCAACGAGTTAACAAACGAGCTGCAAAGTTCAATTTGGTGATATCCTTCGAAGAACTTTCAGTTGAAGCAACAGCAAAATGGTTAGTTTATTAACATGATCTCCCAATTTTCAAATATTAATATTTTTCCTTCATTAATAAAGTTTGTCTTGTCTCTCATCTCATCATCTCATATTATTCATTTCATATTACAATTACAGGCAGCCAAAAAAGCTAGGCTTGACTTTGTGGAGGAGAAGCAGAAGAGTGTCGGTGGAGCCAAAAATGTGGGAACCAACCATGAAAAATCCTTTAAAAGGGGTGATTATCTGGCCGATTCCAGAAAGTAAAGAGATAGCTGTTACCATTTTTAAGGATCCGAGGACATCCGAATACGAAGATAAAGACTGGAATATAACTGTTGAAGATGTAAGTTAATGTTACTGAAGCGCCATATAACTCTTGGTCAGTATTTTTTAAATAACTTAGTAAGAGTCGAGAATCTTAACTGTATAACTATTTATTACATGCTCACAGGTGTCTACAGGAAAACCACGTGCATTAGCTACAGCTGCCATAAATGTGAAAGAGTACGCTTCGGAAGTGCCCACACAAACAAGTTCTGAATTAAGGTTGAAGGTATTATCAAAGAAGATTGCTTCAGCATCAGTAAAGTTTACAGTGTCATCATGTTTCGTACGGGAAGGGAAAGCAACGTAAGGAATTTTAGGATTGCTAATTGATTTTGTAATTACTAATTAATTACTAAAACAACTTATTACTAAATGTGTGACAACTGTTTGGTTTTATGCAGAGACGAGGATATGCAAAGTTTGGCTAGTTTAATGAGTTCGACTCAAAACGACATAGCGCCTCTTGATGACTTTGACGGAGAAGACGATGGTAAAAGCATTAATAAGGAATTCATTACTTTGTTAGTTTCTTATTCGAGTAATTACACTCGCTTAACAAAGTAATTTAGTATAATGATTTAATTCCTCCAATTTATACTTTACTTAGCTGACAAATCTTTATCAGTACCTTCGGCTGATAAAAGGAAACTTAGTGAGGTGTCAAACATTATTGCCTCCCAAATGGACAGTTTGATAAACAGTATGAATGATAATGACAGCCTCCTTGTGAATAGTCCTTGTAAGTTATTACAAATTGTCAAAAAGTTTCAATTTTAACTCATTTATATTAAGTGATTAGTGACAATATCATAATTTTATTTTTTCCCTTTCCAAATCAGCAAAATCCATCGGATCCAGCAAGGATGAAAGAAATGATTTGAAAACAGTTTCGAGCGAAAGTTTAGATATTCAGCCGCTTCCCAAGCCCAGTTTACTCTGCGATGGAAGTTCTACTCCTCCGTCACACAACTACCCTATGCATCCTCCTCCGATAACAAGCACTCCTGATATGAAGGACTTTGGTTTTGGAATGAATCTTTCCAGAATTTCGGAACGAACTGAATATACAGATTGGAGTAAGTCAGAGCTGGATAAAACTGCCAATACCAACAGTACTTACAACAAACCTGATATTTTGTCCTCTCTATCGGAGAAACAAAAGTCAATGGAAAGTGCAACCCGTTCATTAAAGCTAGTGTCATCCACGACGGAGAAAGATTCATCATCTCCGAAAACCAGGTCAGTGTTTTGGTTTCTCATTGCGTGTCTTTTTCCATTTTGTAAAATTAAGGTATAAAGACAGGTGCAAATACATGAAGAATTAATAAGAAAAAGCTGCATTATCAAAATAAGTGTTGAGTCTTGGTTCTTATGTTTTTAAAATTATGGACGACTGTAAATAAGTTTTATAAATGGCTGTGGGAAATGTCATCATCAGTATTTTGTTTCAAGTTTTATGCATCTCAAATCAAATTTACAAATGCATGTTTTTTCTTACGTGGTTAATTAATTCGAATTTAGCTTTCCAGCTACCCAATTAGTTTTATGTATTTCTTTAGGTATGGTTTATTTTATTGTATGGGCTTATATCTAATTTATTATGCTTTATGTACTTATGATCGTAAACATCAATAATACTGATGCAAGGTGCGTAGTCCCACCCGTATAATGAAAATTAATAAAATAAATAATAAATATTGGACACATAAGTTTTAAAAACTTTTGTGGGTTAAACGATGCCTTGTTTGTTATATGATGCTTATTGTTTATTAAATTATTTGAATATAGAATGCTTTTATTTATTTTATCTGGCTTACGGTTCGTGTTGTTTTAGAGCTTTGATATGTAACTCATCTGAATATCGTTACAGGTAGGGGGAAGCTAACACTAATGTTTATGTCTACTATTTAATTTAATGTAGATTTGCTTTCTTTTTCTTCATATAGTTTGGCATTTAAAGATGGTATGATTAGTGTCGACGATTTACTTTGTAAAAGTCAATTGTAAAGGTGAAAGTGTCTAATCCACTGAGCATCAAGTAACCCAAGATATATTCTTGATTAAAATTTTCGTATCAGCATAAGAACCATCTTGTTAGTATCAGTTTTGGATGCATGTAGTTAGTATTTGCCTGCTTTCAGTAATTAGTAATTACTATAGCTCAGAGAGAGAGAAAGTCCTATTATCCCACGTTAAATGAAATTATGAAAGAAGGCGTTCCTGCTGCAAGGCTTATTTTAGACTTGGAAAAGTTTACTGGCATAAAATCCATTCGTCCCAACCCAACCCAATTGTTGCATATTAGTAGTCCTTGTAAGCGTTACGTTCTTGTGCTTACAGTATCTAATTAACATTTATGGTTATTTGTATTCCATTTGTGTAGCCATAATGTGTAATTAAATTGTTCTATAAATGTATCAAAGTCTCATTTCCCCATGCAGTTAGCGGATTTATAACTTATAACCCAACCTTTGTTTTTTACAGCTTGTGCGTATGAAGATATCAGAAGTTCTATAGTTATAGTGTCCATAGTCCATGCACGTTTAGGGTATTTATTTTGGTGGAAGTATTATCAGTATTTGTCATGTGGCTCTTTGTTGATAGTATAAAATGGTTAGGGATTGCTACCTGCATAATAGTCGTATGCATACCCTTTTCAGAATTTAAAAAATCTATGTCATATAAGTTCCTGTTTTATTGGTTCTTCATGTGCTCATCTAACTCTAACAGTGTTATATAGTCACTTATTACTATATATCCTATCTTCATTTCTACGATACTTTCCCCAATAGCTGAAATTCCACGCTCTCTGGCAGTGCAGACTTTTGAATTTGCATTATTATGTGTTAATATTAAACCATGCAGATCAATAAATTTACCTAGCTAGAGGCGCTCACCCGCACACTACACGATATTTGTATACGGTACATTTGAAAAGGAATGATTTAAGTGTTATAAAAAATAGGGAATATTGAGAATTGAAATGAAAGAAAAGGAGAGAGAAAATCCCGATGAAAATTACATGTTTTTGTGGAAAATGCTAGGAGGGTACACATATGAATTCTGAGAGCTTAGTGAATATACTGGTTTATGAAAAGAAAATATTATTTGTTTCGTTCTGAAAGATGAGTCTGCTATAGTCTACCTTCAAATTCAAAAAGTACATAGAAAATGAAGTAGAAACTCTCAATTTGTTCCCTGCAGCAAACAGTTCCGCAAGTGCAGGTATTTAAAGAGTATATAATTTTTTAATCCGTTTTTGAAGGGAAGATCAAACGCCGTGAATAGTTGAGCTTGAATCAACTCTAACTCTATACTGTAGTATGTTCATGCTATTTTGCGCCAATTGCGTACATTTCACACAAAAAATTGATTTTTCTTGAATTTTCAAAAATTAACTTGTCGTATATATTTGAAGAACTACAGTCAGATATTGCAGTCACGTAGGAAGGGCATAGCTTTTTTAGTTGTAAACCTATAATTTACTGTCGTGCGTGTGTGGGTGTGTAGCTTCTTAAAAGTGTGTGGCCAGTGGCCTAGTCCGGTACTACTGGCTTGACTTGACTGTTATTAATATTCATAGTCAGTACTCTGAAAAACCAAGAACATGATTGCTACCAACTACCTATCTGACGTTACTGAGGAATAGGAAAGAAAATTGCATGAGTAAAAGCTCCGTGTCGTGTGTGAAAGTAGTGTACTAGATTCCCCCAACCGTACATTTATACATATACTATATACCTCATCAAGCTTTCTTTCTTTTCTGCCATCGTCGGTGCTGTTTTCGGGACTTACAAGTTGAACGGAAACGTTTGGTGGTTAGTTTATAAGAAGCCGTGTGAAGGAAAAGTGAAAGCAAAGAGAAAACCATGTGTGTGTTGTGTAAGTCGACTTAAGACCAAATAGTGACAATTTGTGCGTGAAAAGCACACTTTTCCTGACAGTTACTTGTTGTCTTCTGGTCTGAACGCTTTCACTGCTTGCGTTTAAGCTCGTTCGTGAACCTCGATTTGTTCTGTCTGTCTTGTTCCTGTTTGTTCTGTTTGATTTTTGTCATTCCCCTCTTAGAACACAATTATACAATATTATATTGAATAACTTAGTTGTTGTTTATATACACATTTCACACGTTTCTTTCAGTTTTATCAGAGGTAATTGGCATATTTGACATAACTTTGTCCTATAAAATCATGGCAATGAAATCGTATTCACCAAGTATTCCGTATCATAGCCTTCATAGTCGTATTCACGTATTTTATGACTGTGGTGTAACATAATTTTGGACTTCATGCATTACATTGAACTGGGCGAAATTAGTATGTATCAAAAATTTAGTCAAAGTATTTTTATTCATATTCGAGAGATAAAAGTTAAAGAAATCTGCATAATATTCTACTCGTAAGGCAAACGTCAAGTAAATGGCAAGTAATTTTCTTTTGAACCCAAATATGCATTATCGTTTGGTAGAGTAAAGTGTAATTTACATTTAACATATTCAAGATAACTGACATACTCGTTAATGATAAAATAGCATGTGCCCTGCGCAGCAGCATCTAGTTTGAATTATCATAATACTTTCTTGCATGTAATAATTATTAGACCCTTATATTAAGTCATTTCTATAATTTTTCGTGTTTCAGGTTTAATCAGTAGGATTCGTAGTAAATTAGCATTGTTTCATTAAAAGGTAAATCTTTGGACAAGGCAGGGTAAATTGTTTCGACGTTTCAGAATATAAAAGGCTACGAAATAGAATTCATGGTCCTGACATAAGCATAATGTGTGTATATGTATGTAAGTAATGTAATATATCTTTTATTCAATAAAATTTTAGTTTTAAATATTATTCCATTTACTTTGCAGGGTAAGCGAAACCAAAAACCGTCAATCCATAGATGAAGACGTACCGCTTCAAGAGACCACTCCAAAAGAAAGCGACCGCCCGAACAGGAATTCGTTAAAACCTTTGGATTTCGGTACAGCTTCAGATAATGTAAGTGTTGCAATTGAGAGTTTAAAAACATCCTAATTAAAGTACATTATCGTTTTGATTAATTACTTACCTATTTGTTTAATGTCTTAAAAAAGTACATATGCATATTGCGAAACTTTATTTTTTGGAATATGGAAATAACTTACGATACGAATGTACATATACTCGCATATGGCTTGTATTTCAAATATACAAATCTTTGATAGTTGTTTGTATGTAACTGGTACTTAAAAAAAAATTCCTCCCATCTCCTTTCCTCATCTTGCTTTTCTTTGTTATTTCTGGGGACACGTTACTCAGCTCCAATGGCTTTCGTGCATTATCAAAAGTCAGAACACGTGCAGCTCCCAAATATACTCTTCTGATGTTCAGCTCGCTTTTCCTTTGTATATTTTATCTTGTAACGAAATAATTTATGCGTTTTATGACTTTTGTGGGGATGCTTCATTTTACGCTGGGTTTTACTTCTCTTCTTGGTCTTGTGGGATACTTGTTTGGAGTCGTTTGAAGAAGTTGCTTGTTTGTTGAAGATGTGAAAGCTTAAGTCGCAATCTTTATACGTCAATCTTAAGATAAATAGATGGTGGTGTTACAAGCTATGTAGTTGTCATTTTCTAGCGTACTACTTTAATTATAAAATCGATGCAATGGTTCTTTCAACTACACTTAAATCAAACTTTCTTCATCACATAACGTTAACTGAAACGAAAAAAAAATGGGGAAACCTGATAAGCTAGTTGGTTCGATATATATGATATGAAAGTTTTCGTTACTTTTTCAACGTGACAGATAATTAAATTTTACGTACATACTACCTGTGTATGTGTATGTAATTTATTTCTTGAGCCATGGGAAATCTATCCATCAAGCCATATATCTTGCTGCTATTAAATCAAAGGCTGTTAATGTAAATATTTTCTTATACACGACTATGATATTAAGGGAACAGTAAGAATAAGACAGGAAAGTTGCATTCTTGTACACAGCCTTGCTTTCACTTGAGAGTGAAGAATGTCGAGAAGGGTTTGCGAAAACCAACAAAACCCTGGTTTAAAAAGCTGAGTATGAACTTTTTAAGTTCTAGTAAATTAAATGCCAAATTGCCAAGTATGAAGCACCAACTTAAGACGACAAGAACCGTGTAGGTGCTAGCGAGCGAGGAACGACAAACAAAATTGGATTCACGACTTGTCTCATTTTTTGTAAAAACTTTTTCACTCAAACAAACGTTTAAGACAACTCGTTCAAGATTGCAAGTTAGGGAGGGGGAGCAGTCTGAGCAGCCATGTAATTTCCGCCAAAATGATCTCTCAAAGGATTTTTTCTTGTCTTACCTTACCTTAGATTGCGTCTTCAATTTATAAGGATAGCTTTTGTATACATAGCCCATACATGTATACCTTTACATAAACGTACATGTCTTTTGTGTGCATGCTAGCATATATGCTACCTATTATGTTTTGAAGTTACCTTTCCCGTAAAAAATATTGTATATAAAAATATAGTCAGAAAATTTAGTCCCTGAGAATTAATGCAAACCAATGGCTAGTTAAAGTTCCACAGCCTCGGCGAAATGGCGAAAAAATAAAAACTTTTACTGGTGGAAATAGAGGGAAAAGTTTCCTGAACACGAAAATAGTGGACACTTTTATTGAAAATGCGTATTTTCTCATGTCTTATTGTATGAACTAGTTCTATACCAAGTTGCCGCAAGTTAATTGGAGTAACCTTGAATGCATGCCTATGGTTGTAAGACGGTACGAAATAGCAGTAGGTGTAGCGGAAGTCATATCCCTTTAAAATGAAGGAGAAATTAATAAATGGCAATCACTAATTTCATTTAGCCCCAATCAATCCGGAAACCTACCTATTTCTTTCAACCGTTACTACAACGGTTCAACAATTCTGTTTTTTCTTGTGTGTACTCATTTACCATCCTTCCTCACGGTTTCAAATTTGTTGTAAGGGGATGGAACTGGATATGGTTCAACTCTATCCGGTTCCATCAAACCCTATATTTAAGTTGTACTATATATGTATGTGGTTTATGACAAGCTGATTATTTAAGTTGGCCCTAAATGGAGCATAAAACAAAAGGAAGATTTTCTCGCTCAGTTTACGACCATTTTTATTATTGTTACTACTACTGTTTAATAATACGTAAATACATTCAAGGAAAACTTAGAGTAATGTAACGTGGTACTATGAAAGTCATACACAGTTTTGTTTGGCAAGTTTTCTGTCTATTGCTTTGTTACTTACTATATCTCATCCATCGCTTGAATTATAGGGTTACATACAATATATGGTTATAGCTTATCTGTTATGATTAAATGTGTGATTTGCAGGTAGAGATGGTTGGCTTTGGTGCTGCCACATTAAGTCAAGACCTCTTAACATGGTGCAAAGAGGTCACCAGAGGGTATCGTGGTGTCAAAATTACCAACATGACAACTTCTTGGAGGAATGGCTTGGCCTTTTGTGCTGTTCTACATCGCTTCCATCCTGAACTCATGTAAGTTTACATAGTATGTATATTTCCACAACGTTGTACACACTTCTATTTTAATGTCTCAATAGTTAGATGGGCTTCGGAAATGTAGAATAGTAGCGTAATGGTAAATAGTAATTAAAACTCTGATAGACTACAAACATTCTTTCAGCTTTAACACAGTTTTTTAACCACGTCGAAGAAACGAGTAAATTGTTGACGTCAATCTCGATAGGATTTTTTCTTTTCTTTTTTTATTTGCTCTTCTCTGCGAGCAGTTCATATCTTTTCCTACAAGAATTTACTTTCTTAGCAGCGGTTGATGATATGATAATTTGATGTGCACATGTAATTGTAGTTTATATGTAGTTCCATCCCTAGAGTTTCTTGTTTACTCGTATTGCTATGATTTTATCAGCTTAGCCCTCAATTTATAAATACTAACCCTAGCCAAAGAAATCTCAAGGAAAAGCAATGGGTAAAATGTGTCAAACTTTAAGCTCGACGTGCCACACATTAATATTGAGTTCATCACTGAGACAGAGACGTAAACAAGGACTAAACCATACGATCTTAGCACCAGGACTTAAAAAATGTAAAACAGCTAGTTGTGCATAATAAGAACAGTAAAATGGTTATGTAGCGAAACAAGATTTTCTCTTTAAAGTACATACATGCATACCTTCATACTTTTGTCACGTAAAGCTACTACTATGCTACATATTATATAACAATAATACACAAATAAATAGACTTTATGTGATAGGTGTTTGAAAGTTTCCAACTTTTAATAGAACATCAGTACGGCCCAAGAAATGACAAAAATGGGTCTCTTGGCGAGTATTCTACCGGAATATTAGCGAAAAAAA
>JAQIXW010005357.1:0-10496 GCA_034700685.1 Willowsia buskii | reverse complement strand
CGCCCCCCTTTAATAAGCGCCCCGGCGTCTACTGACCAAAAAATCGACGGAGTACAATAGTCGCCCCGGCGCTTATACCAGATTTTACGGTATGCTGGAAGTGTTCAGAAAACAGATCATATCCCCAGTCACATCTGAAGGACAGCATTTTCTAACAGGAACGGCACGAATTTCGAGTGCCGACCGCATTGACCCATGTAGCCTCAGGAAATGGGGACTATCTGCTAAACAATTGGGTTTTAGAAAGGCATTTTCCTCGGTCAATGCTATGCTACGAAGCCAGACAAAATCAATTGCTGGTGCAGCGGTAATGTATTCTGTATATTCACAAGTTTACCATTGGGAAAAATATTCACTTTCTCCGAAATACCAAGCAGAAATAATATTAGTAGTATACATACCTAAGTAGTCTTGTAATGTACTCAAGCTACTATTGAAATCATTTGGAAAATTTACATCTCGTCAGAGTGTTCAAATTGTCACTGAAAGAAGATCGGAGTCGTACTCCTTCAGTTTGAGCTCGTCTCATACCTGGGGTGGAATTAGATGTGCTCACTTTCCAAACACGGGCCGCATTATGCTTTTATGCACTGCACTTCTGATTGTTTGCGAACATTTTTGCAATATTGCAAGTTAGGCTGTAACACCTCAAATAAAGTGACAGAATGCTTAAGGCACAAAGTCACTCTATCACGAATTCTAGTAAATGTTTTGCAAAAATCGTATCCATTCATTAGTACTGTTCTTTCATTTGAGGACTGAGTTTCCTCTCAGGATTTTACTTTTTGGGTAAAATTATCAGAATTTTGAAGGAATTTATTATTTAAGAAAATAAGAGGGAAAGATAGATACAGATAATATAAACGTTTAAGATTAGGTAATCACCTTAAATTTGGTTTCAAGTACTTAAAAGATGAAAATATTATTAAATGTTTCATTTAGAAGGAAACTGTAGAAATAATGTTTCCCTGTGACGGATAAATTCAGCTAGTTAGAATAAGTAAAACACTGGAATCCAACCACCAGGTATGTGGTGGATTAACTATCTAACATTTTAATGAAGAAAGTTCTTACATAAACGCTCAAAATAATGAATCTTGAACAACCATCTTTTTGAAGGATGTGTCAATAGGTGAGATGGAGATTAGATATGATTTTTAGCTACTTTTGTTAATCCTTCTACCTTCTTCTGCTTTATTTTTTTAATTTGAAGCCAACGTCATTAATTTTAAATAAGATGAGGTAAACAAATTAATATCGTTTACTTTAAAATCTTAAAACCAAGTCATATAATATTTTTGAACTAACCGATCCGTACTCCGGCAATAAGTTACAAGTTGGGCTTTCGCTAATAGTTTTGTTCTGATAACTACCAAATTTTACTGGTTATAAAAAGGTGTATTATGACCTAACCATCAAATCCAAGAAATGACAAGCACTCCCATATTTGCTGATAAGTTCACGCTTTATTGCATCACGCAATAGTCCTCTGTTCCTTGGTGATTATCGGTTGCTCAACTATAAGAAACTTGAATTTTAATACAAATAGTCAGACGCACAGAGAGCAGCAATTGTTACGCTTCTGTGTGACATAAACAGTCTCAAATTTTTTAAAATATTTTAAGATCATTTTAAGATGTCTGTTTAGAGACATGATGTTATATAATTTCTCCATTTTTCATGGACTGCGAAAAATAACTGAAAAATGTTTTAGCCAATAAGACTAACTCGCGTAAACCTGGTTTCTGAAGTTTTATTCTAAAGAATACGGCATTTCGTCAGCTCGTGGGGGTGGTTTGGTTGTTTGGGTAGGTGGTCCAGACGGGTCGCGATAATAGTGTCGAATACCACTTAGTACTTGTATTACTTAGTCGAAAATTTTGTGTCGAATTCTCTTAGACGAATATTTTTTTCTTGTCGAATCTGCATATAGACGAACAATTTACATAGTCGAATATTTGTCGAAAATTCAAATGAGTCATAAACAACAACTTTTGTGCTTGTTCATGTCCATCCAAAGAAAATGTATTTAGTATAGTTGAAGCCGCAGTAGAAGCTTCACAAATTCTCTGATATTGTTTCCGTAAATATGTTGAAGCTTGAAGATTTTAAACCGTCATCATCATGGAAAATAGCAACGTAAGCAACAGTGAAAGTGTGGAAGTGGCAAAATACTTTTGATGGAACTATTAGCACTGCACCGATTGTGAAGCGAAGAGGCAGGAAACAAACAGAAAAGACTAGGAACACAGGGAAAACAAACAAAAATGAAAAAGCTGTTTCTGTTGTCACTAGAAGTAAACGTGCTATGTCAAGTTAATAAAATGTATCATTGTTGTATTTTATTGTTATAAACTGGTGTAATAAATTTCGTCTAATGACGATTCGACTATGTAAATTCGTCTAACTTCATTCGTCCAAGTAAAGTCGACTAACTATGATTCGTCTAATTAAATTCCATTATTTCAAAAATTCGACAAAAAAAACATTTCGTCTAAGTAATTTCGACAAAGTTCTAGTAAGACTAAGTGGGCGTTCGACCGTATTATTGGCTCCCGGTCCAGACATGATAATTGCAAAACCAGGTTTACATAATTCATGGTTGGTTGGTTTTACAGCCTCTTCTCCAAATATGTTTAGATCGTCATTAATGCAAAATGCAAAGGGAAAGATGATAAATTATTGTTTTTAAGTATTTACTGAACAAAATGGGAACTTCCCAGGAACCAGATGCAAGTGACTAGTCTTAACTTGCACAGTTATCTAGTATTTGGCTTTAAATGCCATATAAATAGTCACATTTTCAGGAGTTTGAATAGAGAGTGATTATTGTTCAGAGATTCATAAATGCTGAGCTAGTATTAATGACGTAACATTCATTATCACGTGATACTCTTGCAAGTATTTCTGAATGTAGAGAAATAACTTGCCATCTATGCAAATAAAATTATAAACATAAGCTATTCAATTTTTAAGGTAAGTGTTTGAAAAAACAGATCTGACCTCGATCATATTAAGATCGCTTAATGGGGTCAATGGTTATCGAATTAAAAATTTAGAATCTTTTTGAATTTTTTTAACTATTTCAGTCGAGTTTATAACCTACTATAATCAGCAAGCCTTTCACGATTTCATAAAAATAAATAAATAATAAATTACACGACGTGCAATATGGTTCTTGCTTGCTGGCTGATTCAGCCTTTCAATTCTGTAAAATTTAATCACAATTTGTAAAATACCGTAATTTCCGGTACTTCCTGGAATTTCGAGGTAAGAAATATTGGGAAAAGTTGCGATACAAATTGTCAAATACAAGTATACATTTTTATTTCTATATTTAGTAAAAATAAAACGGTATCATACAATCAGTTCTCAAAATTATCGATACGAAATGCATAGAGATATTTTTGAAACTCTTAATGTTTTTCACATGCAATATCTTCTAGGATACGCATCTTTAAGGCGATACATTTTTGGTGGTTTTGAAACAGCTAAGTAGCTGCGGGATGTATTTATAAATATAGGGATTTCTTCCCAAGGTAGAGGGAGTTAAATCTTTTATAGGAACCTAAAAATATTGGATGATATAAATAGACGAAGATGTGAAGTGCAACAGATTCTGCGACAAATACAATGTTAATTTTATGTTTAATAACAAATATTTTAGAATCGTGTAAATATTTAATGTCTGCTTAAAGACATAATGTCATATGATTTGTTCGTTTCTTCGTTTCGGAAAAATGCCTTCGATCAAAAAATTGGTGAGTGTTAATTGATTGAATATTTTACACTAACAAATATACGAAATAATAGATATTACCAAAGACTACAGCACAGAATGTGTAAGTATGTTTTCAAGTTGTTTTCGTCGCAGTACAGCACCCGTCATGAAGCATATGCTGCTAAGAATAAATGTGTCTCAAGGATACGTTTTATTGTGACATTAGGAATATAGGTTTTGCATATGTCTTCATCATAATAGGTTTTGCAAACTGAATTTGAAATGTTTGTTATCAAAGTCTTTAATGACAAAACATTAATTCATACATTCCATGAAACGTCGAATACCATACCCAAGTCAATTCTCAAGGTATGAGAATATGATTGCTTTATTAAAATTAAAAGTGTTTCACTTTCTCTGAAATACCGAGCAGAAACAATATTAGTAATATAAATAGTCTTGTAATGTACTCAAGCCATTAAATTCATTAGGCAAATTAACCTGTCAGAGTTGTCAAATTGTCACTTAATGATGATCGGAATCGTACTCGATCAGCTCTAAGTCGTTTCCTAACTTAGGTGGAATTAAATGTGTTCTCTTTCCAAACTCGGGCCCCATTATGCTTTTCGGAGCAGCCTTCTGAATGTTTGTGAACGGTTAGCATGTCGAAAGTTAGTCTGAAATGCTTGAAATAGAGTGACAGAATGTTTAAGGCACAAAGTCACTGTATCACGGATTCTGGTTTAGGTAAGTTCATGTAATAATACTCTATGGAACTTTCAGTATCACGTTGGGTTATTTATTGGTTAATTTATTTAACTTGGCTAAAATAGTTAAGGAATTATTGTAAACAAGAATTACACTAAAAACGCTAAAAAAATAAGCAATTTTATTCGATAACAAGCGGTGGAGCCCGGTATATGTGTTTCTGAGACAGTAGTTTGGTTACAAATAAATATAAAATAAAGCAGAATGAATCTGCAGTTCAGTGTTCGATGACTAAAAAAATATAATGTTCCACTAAATAAACCAGGAGATTTCCTATATAACTTTTTAAAAGTTTTACTTCTTAAGGTAAAAAATATTGAACTTTTTATAAATTATGTGGACATCAGATGATATGAATTGGCGGTGACGTGCTAAACCAATGCAAAATATTATAACCAGGACCCCTCGTCAGGGTATGAATTTGATATTTGATACCCGAGACATCCCTCAAATATATCATTAATTTAGATCCCCTTACAAATGATAATTTCTCGTTATGTTTAATCAAGCGCATATATGTTGTTGTTTGCATCTGAGTCAATTTTTGATATCTGTCGGGCTTTCAAAGAATCTATAATAATTAGACAGAGAGACTCAACTATAGCTTGAGCATTTCGTCAGGTCGTGGTGGTGTTAAGGTAAGATAATTTGGGGTTGTGGTCGAGACATGATAAACACACAACCTGGCTTGCATAATTCATAGTTGATTGGTTTTACAGCCTTGTCTCCAAATACTTTTAGATTGCCATTAAGCATAGAATATGCATAGGTAACGGAAATAAATTATTACTTCTAAGCACCGAACGAACGGGTGGCTTTCTCGGATATAGAAGTGAATGATCAGTGCTTATTTACACATTTACCTGGTATTTGGCATTAAATGCCAACTGAACTTTTTTTACACGATTTTACAAATATTTATAACAGAACTTGGTTTCTGGTCCACTTCCAAATAGGATAGAATTCAGTATTTCCCAAGTAAAAATAATAAAACCCATGCATTCGTCAGTAATTTTATTTTACAACAAACACAAGATAAGAAAGCAATACTTTAAAATTTTAAGGCATCATCGTGTTTCTGTTGACGTTAATTACAATTCCAGTCAAAGATGTGTTAGGAGGATTGTAAACTCATATTTTATTATCGAATTTTGACAATACTTAATAAAATAAAGACAAATTACAGAAATATTTTAGTTACACTTACATGTAAACATATTTTACCAGAAATTTTATGAGGCAGTGACTTAAATTTTTAAAGAATTTGTACTAATAAGAAAACATTTTTAAATAAGCATAAATTTTTATTGCATTGTTTTTCTGTAAATATTTATGTATTGTATTATGTTTTGTGTATAATCATTATTATGTAATTGAGTATGAATAATAATTATTGAATTCTTTCCAAGTAAAATGAATGAATATCCAAGAGGATTGTTTTTTATGCGTGTTACAGTTAAAATTTGAAACAATTGTAGTTTATATTATGTCTATTGTAAAACGAAAGTAGTGACAGTCGTAATAAATAATAATAATGTCAACTTGCATTTAATTCCAGTATATGCGACAATAATATTTCATCCATGTCAATCTTCATCTGGACCCTTCTGCGAATCATAGAGAGATATCAATTTTCATTGCAGATGTCTCCACTTTTATTTGAGAGTGCAATTAATTACATTACATTAATTTACTTACTACTCACATTAAAACACAGGTAATTAAAGTACAATTTGATATACATTTTACCTGCTTTTTACCATCCGAGGATCATTTTGATTGGATCGAGGAAACGCAACATTGACGCAAACGCATTTACGTAATGGGAAGGGCATTTTTCTCACTATTCAAAATACACATGCCATTCTTCACAAGAATACTCCACAATTTTAAAGGTTTTTCTTAATTTTCATTGTTCATTTTTCTGCATACTTTCCACTATTCTAATAGCAAAAAGTTCTTCTAGTGAAATTGGCCTGCTAATATTTGTATTTTCAAGGTATTATTTCCCATATTCATTGTTTTTGCCTTTCATATGAACAATGTTTTCTAGCTCAAAACTCGAGGAATTGAGATACTTCAATTAATGTAGGTTTGGATTAGACCAGCCCGTTTGCGTCATTTTGTACACGTATTTCATTCTGTATCTTGACAACGGAAAAGTGACGAACTTAAAGACAGATGAGGTCAGAACTCGGTACACAGAGACAAGAACAGCTTTAAAATGGTGATAATCCGTGATTATAGGAAGATTATTACCTTCTCAAATTGGCTTTTAAACCCTAAACATAAAGATAAAAAAGTGTTTTGCTAGTTATATCAATACAATTTCCATAATTGATTCTAAATATTACGAACCCGGTTTTATGTTATCCCAGTACACTGTTATGTAATCGTCCCGATCAGGTCGATTTTGCTCATGATCTAAGCCCAAAGCATGCATTAGCTCGTGAAGAATCGGTGCCCTGTAGTCGCAGATATCAGCAAATTTTATATACTAGGAAAAATACACCAATATTTAAAATAAAAGCTTAAAAACGCATAACTCTAAGTCTTACAGCTTTATTTTAACTTAAAGTTTCCTTTGTGTTACCTGTTTTCCACCCTTCCGTCCAACCCATTGTGATGCACAAATATCTCCCCTGTAAACATGAACATAGTCTCCTTTCGGCTCAGTCGCACCTTCAGAATATATGCGGAATTGCATACAGTCACCGAATATTTCTTGTAGATAACTCATCTGCATACGAAATATTTCACGAACCATGTCGTCTGAAAGGGTCAAATGAACTAATTTAATCACAACAAAATAAAAGAATTGTATTATCATTTATGTGGCATTTGTATTGTTTGTTTCACTGTTCCCAGTGTCGGGCCAATCAGGATCAAAAAATAGATCACAAGTTCCTTTCCACAAGAATCGGTCAAAAGTTACTGCGTTTTTTGCTTCTTCTTCATCTTCTACGTCTGGGCGAATATCCAAGGTTGTACAGAAGTCTGATGAATCGTGAGAGTCATCAAGTTTTTCCGCTTCGTAAGCCTCTATCAGCCGGACTGAAATTTTATTGTAAAATCTCATATGTAGATCATTTTTTGTTCCTTTATAAATAAATATATCAGGCGACATGCATATAATTAGGAGTATATATGTCTTAAAAGCATTGGGTACGAATGATCTTGCTCTCAAAACATATAATTTAAAAACATATAAGGCAATATGTGTATTATATGTTTTTGTGTTTTAAATTTTTTCATAGTATAATGACTATCAGGGAGCCAGGGTCTTTAACGATTTTGGTAATTAATTTTAGTTATTGTTAGTGCAAATCTCACATTTACATTATCATTGCAGATCCCTATGTGCAACAGTGAAAGTGGCAGCTAATAACTATTTTGTTTTAGGTTTGATATTAGACGCTCCGGTAAAATATATCTCTATGCACAAATCTAAATCATAAAACCGCAATGTACTATGTGACATCTACTATTTCTGAGGTCAACCATAAATAAAATATATTTGCTGTTTTTACAGTATTATATATCTAATGGAGCAAAGTTTTAAAGTTCGTTTGCATCAAAGTAATAAATTCACCAATAATAATGAATTCATATTTTGATGTTTACAAGAATTTAGAATAACATCACCGTCCCCTCCAGTGATACCCAAGTTATATCTATCATGCGTATGTGTTTTTAAGTAAAAAATATTTTCAGAATTATACTTTTTCACCGCGAGGTTTTTGCGCACCGATGTTTTGAGGATATGTGTTTTCAGGGCAAATCTAAATATATTACTTAAAAATCTTACCTTTTTCAATATCAACCGGGCCTACAGGCACTGGCTCATTAAGAGACTGCGGGTGTACTCCTGAATAAAACCACACCAGGATAACTAAGCTTACTAAAAAAGCTGTACTGAAAATCATTTTGTATTATCAATGACCGTGGTGGTTGAAAGAAGTTGAATTTTAAGCAAAATAGTTATTGCGCTAATGCAAAATTTCACCACAATACTCATAACTTTCTATTTCTATTTGTTGTTTCCCTTGTAGCGAGACGCATTATTGTATTGTCAATTTTTCTTCTTCCCATATTTGAAAATATATTTTTTGCACATTGACAATGAAACACAAAACAATATGTTTATTTGCTGACAATGTGCAAAACCACATTTCTAAATGTGTTACGAGAAACAATAGACAATACATTTATAGGTACGTTTAGAACAAAGAAGAAATGGAAAGCTGAAATATCCTAAGAAATTTTCCCATTATACTTGTTTCCTTCACTTCTTTGCTCACACTAAAATATATCCTTCAATCACAGTTTTTTCTACAAAATACATTATAATAAATATAAAATGGTTGTCAGTACTACTTTGCTGATAAGCTTAGTAATCCATTTGTCATATGTTACAGAAATATACCCACAGTCAACTAACGATCCCGTGCCTGTAGGGCCGCTTGATATTGAAAAAGGTAAATGTCTTAGGTTATTTCTTTATAAATGGAGAAAAAGGAATCTAGACAACAAATTTTACAATAAAATTTCAGTCCGGCTGATAGAAGCTGAGGAAGGGGAAGAACCTGATGACTCAGCCGACTTCTGCACAACTTTGGAAATACGCCCAGATGTAGAGGATGAAGAAGAAGTAAAAAACGCTGTAACTTTTGACAGATTCTTGTGGAAAGGAACATTCGATCTCTTTCTTGATCCTGATTGGCCCGACCATCCGAAAAGTAAAACAAACAAAAAAAATACCAAATAAATGAGAAACGAATTCTGTTCTGTTTTTCTGTTCTTGTTAAATAGGTTTACTTCCTCCTTTTTAGATGACTTTTATCGAGAAAGATTTTATGAGCAGATGAGTTACCTACAGGTAATATTCGGTGACTGTATGCAATTCCGCATATATCCGGAGGGTGCGACAGAGCCGAAAGGCGACTATGTTCATGTTTACAAGACAGATCGTTGTGCATCCGAATGGGTTGGACGGAAGGGTGGAAAACAGGTAATGCTATGAATAAGTTGGTAATTAAACTTGACTATTAGGTATAGATTTGTAATTACCCAAAAATCTGCATAATAATTCCAAAATATATTCGTGTGTATGAAATTATGTGTAAATTTTAAATTTCTTAATATTGGCATAAAATAATTGTACAATATTTTTACTAGTATTTAGAATTTTCTGATGGTTGCAAGGATCGCGCAAATATTCTTCACGAGCTAATGCATGCTTTGGGCTTAGCTCATGAGCAGAATCGACCTGATCGGGACGATTACGTAACAGTGTACTGGGACAACATAAAACCGGGTTCGTTTTTTAACCAATTAAGGAAAACGTATTGCTATAACTGGCTAAACACTTTTATATATTATTATGTCTTTAGAATTTAAAAGGCAATTTAATAAGGTCGATCCAAAGTTCTTCGGCACGTATGATGTCCCTTACGACTATAAAAGTCAGATGCATTATAGCGAATATGCATTCTCAAGGAATTTTGAACCAACGCTTGTAGCTAAGGTCAGACCCATAGCCATCTAATATTTTAGAAATATCCGAAAGGAAATTTGACAAGTGACTAATGTAGTATTGCTTCTTTAGAATGGACGCTGGGTCGGAGGATCGAGATTTGGAAATATGACAGAATTTGACATGCTTAAACTACATAGAATGTACAAATGTGGCGAATAAATTTCAAACATTAATAACGAACGCAAGTTTTGTAATACTTTCACATATAAGTAGGAAGCAACTTAATATGAATTACTGTTAAAATCTTTTTGCACATTACATATAATTCCGCTTAACTAAATTTCAGTAAATAAGAGTGATGAATCCATGTATCATTGAGCAAAGTCAGTTTGATTCATTTCAGTTTCTTGACTTGAATGTCTTCTCAAACATGATGAAACACAAAACAACACAGCTATATATCCCAACAAACTATCGAAAGCTTACGAAGCTTGTATCATAAAAATATATTTTATTTGATGACGAACA
>JAQIXW010005356.1:0-10499 GCA_034700685.1 Willowsia buskii | reverse complement strand
AAATGATTTGTTTTAAGTACATGCGTTTCAATATGTTTGCAATAGCATAATATACAATGATTTGAAGCATCGGAAGTATGTGTGTCTACTAATCGTGTTCAAAAGTCGAATACATAATATGTACATGCATAAGCAAAGCACAGTTAGAAAGAACAAGTAACTTTTCCCAAGCTGGTTTGTTGAGAATAGAGTACGTTGAGATACTTTTTGAGAACAAGCAAACATTTTCTGTTTCATTCATTTAATAAAACTATCTTATTTTAGCATGCAAGCTTTCATGAACAAAAAAGTTTTTATTTTTCAAAAGCGGGGAAAACTTGCCACCATTGCTGCCTTCTAAAACTGTGAATATGTTAAAGAGAAAGAGTAGACAGTAGACTACATAACATTTCCAATGCAAAGTAGAGTCATCAACAGTTTAGTAATTTTGTTCAGTTTAATATTTGAGTTTCATTTCAGAGATTTTTCCAAGTTCGTTATAAATGTACAAGAAAAACTAAAATCAGACCAACACTCATAAAGTAATATTAAAGTTCTAATGCAGTTGCTTTGAATGACTCAAAGGCAAAGGAAAATCTCTAAACTCATTTAACTTTAGCGAGAAAAAGCTTCTCCTTTGAAAGTAACGGTTTAAATCTCTTCAGGAAACTATTCCTTGTTCTATGCAGGATGTCTCTTGTGTACTCTTCCTTGTTCAATCGATACATTTATTTTTGAAGAATAGGAAATCAAGTTATAATTATACTTTAGTATTATAATATGGAAATAAAATAAAGTTAGTTTTTTTATTGCAAGCTATTCTATAATTTACCTTTTCATGTAATAATTGAAAATTTGAAGAGAAAAATGTTATAATTTTCCAAACTGAAAAGTTTGGGTGGAGATGTCATTTCAAAATGGTTGTGTGAGTACAATTAAGATGACTGATTAATTACAAGTTCCTCGTAGCTTCTATTCTGCACAAAAAACATCACAAGTCATTATGCTGACTTTTTCATTCGAATTCCTAGAATCGATTTGCATTTTGGTAAAAATGATAATCGGGGAAAGTTGTTTACCTATATGTCGCTTGCTGTCATTTTTACATTGAAATTTGAGATATTTTTGACAAATTTCTGAGAAAAATAATAAATGGGAATTACGCAGGCTTCACCAGTTCTTACAAAGACCTTCATCTCGTCGTTGATTACAAAGAATTGTCCTTTTGCAGGTTTGAATATCTGTTAAACGTGCCTCCGTATAATGGGCTAAGCATTCTGTTTTTATACGGTATAATTGAGACCGTCTGTTTAAAACAACTAATTTCTATGTGAAGTAGATAGATGTGCTTATTATTAGCCTAGTTGTTCATGTTAGATATTATGGAACCACAGAATGAAACTGGTTTTACGCGTAGTGTTCTATCATATCACCACAAAAGTGAGCCACAAAATCACGAGAATTTCAGAAGGACGATGATAAAAAAGAAAGATGATTGAAGTTGCTTTCTGGTAGTTGGTTGTCTGGCTTTTCTGCTTTCATTATCATTTTTAGGTCTTTTCATAAGGCCCCTACTGTTACACAGCAGCAAAGAGAAAAGTTGAGTTAAGCCACAAACAGCGAGCCATCTTTTTCCCATTCATTCACTTTCGAACGGAAGACGTGGAAAAGGCAGAGTAGAATGGAATGAGGCAGAGAAAGAGAGAATAAGGGAAAGAAGGTGAATTGGATTTTTTTTTTTGCTTTTTGTTATTGTGAGAGCACTTATGATCATGTAGAGCAGTATATTACAAAAGCCGTGTGGCGCGGTGGTGGTCGTTGTAGACTTCTGCATCCAGATTTATAAGTAAACTGCTGATAATTTTTCACATATACGGGGGCACATGAACTGCATACCTGTTTATGAATGTATAAGAACATGCATGAGCATTGGGTAGTCCTCAAGTTAATAGGCAAGATACGGCATTGTGCTGAGGAGTACACGTTGCAAAAAGGAAGCCATAGGACGGAAGGGAGCATACATGTAAAATAACATATAAAAAGAGAAAGGATGCATGACGGTCTTTATTACATTTTCACCGGAACGCAACGGTGGGAGAATTTCACTTTTCTCTCTTTCCCTCTCTTCTTCTGTAGCAGATACAGATATTGCAAGCATTTATCACAGGAAGGGAAAGTAATGGGAATGATGGAAGCCAAAGTGATGAGTAAGTGCAACGAGTTGCCGAGTTTTCATGCTGGTAGCATTATTATTATTTTTTTTATTTGACGGACTAGTCGGTTCTACCTCAATTGTACCTCCACAATTTCCAAAAATGAGAATGAGAGTCTTTCCCTCTACAACGGTGGCTCGTGTGATGCTGATGCTGATGGTAACTGGTTGCAATAATGATAAAAAAATTTCGAGTGAGATTTCCAAAAATATAAGGCTGACTTCAAGTTTAAGTTTAGTTTCATAAAACATTATATAAAGTATGGTGCGCCAAGTTCCTTGGGAATTATAGCGGTCCACTTAGTTTACGTCGTTGTGAGAGAAGAGAAAAGAGGGAATTTCGCGTTCCTTTTGCTCGGCAGTTGCTGCAGCGAAAAGGTAGTAATGTGTTGACTACTACTGATTTTCGTTCTGCCGTGGTAAGTAAAACTAAGTACTTACTCTGGTTGTGGAGGTTGTAGCAATGCCTTTAAAAAACTATTCCCATTTTGTCCAAGGTGTGGAACGCCAATAACAACACAGCCTACATTATATTCGATCTATACATCTGAGAGAGAGCATTTCCAAAAGAAGAAGTATAACCTTTTTTCTCTAAATTTTTTTTATCAAGTAGTAAGTTTAGTAGCAGTAACGGATTGTGGTGGTGGCGGTTGATGTTAGCGCTCTTCTTCTTTTTCACTATTTATGTATACCTAACTCGTAGTATTTTGTAAGGACGACAGCAGGAACGCTGAGTGAGAGCTGAGCACAGGGTTACCTATCGATTTTTTCTCGCTCTCTTTGCTTTCCTCGCTTCCACAGGTTGAGCCTCGTAGACTTTTCTTCATTATTTAAGTGAATGTATAAATATATACATGAGTGTATGTACAAAGTACTTTCTATATGTTTGCATTTGGATGTCTAAGTAAATGCCGAAGTTTTATCATGAAACATGCTCTCTTCAAAATTTCTTTACATTTTTTCCTTCACATTGGTTCCCGGTGTTCCTCGTTGCTGTGCTCCTGCATTCCCTTTCTCATCATCAAGTATTACATCGGATCATGATTTGTCTTTACATGTTTTATGTAAACGAATGATGGGTAAAAACAGGTTTTCTCTCTTATCCAATTTTTACATCGTTCATAATACCTGGCACAACCTTGTACTCAATTCATCCCATCATCATCGGTACGCCCGTGCTGCCAGGTCTTCTCCAGTCCAGAAGTAGCCATATGCTTTGTTCACAAAAGTAAAGTATACCAAAAAGATCCATGAACTAAAAACAAAGTGAAAGTAACGTACTGGGAGATATAGATTCCTTTTAAGGGAGCCACTAAAACGAACTGAAGTACACAGCATACATAAATAAAATCCATGGAGGTACCGGTTCATTCTGTTCATGATGTTTTAAACTGTTTCGGCTACCTTTTACCCCACAGCTGCTTCAGCTCTTTCAGTTTCGCTAGCAAGCGTAACATATCAGAAAATAATACCATGAAGTAGAGAAGGCAGGAATACAGTGTTCAGTCATCTCATCTAAGATTTTAGCGTCCGAAAGAGACTACTTACTTGGCGTTCTCTTACCTGTGGTTCATAAATTCCAGGAAATGCTCTTTAAAACCTTTAAGGACAGATACATTGTGTAAAATGTGGTTGTACACGTATGTAGTTGTTAAAACGCAAGTGTGTATACACAAATAGTCAAGCATATGAACACAAAATATATTCATTCTGTAGTAGCAGTAAAAGTTGCTTGAATGTATGACAGAAGAGAAACAAAATATTTCACCACTTTATTTGTGTATTTTTCTACATAAATGTATATTTATAGGTGACTATAACGTTTCATGAAATTCCCTTTGTGCATTTTTTCCTTCAAAATACAAGAGTTTTGGTTAGAATACTATGGCGTTGTTAGTGTACAGTTAGTGCTTGAAAGAGAGTATGAGCAAAAACGCTTTTGTGTTGGCAGAGAAAGAAAAGGATCAGTTCTGACTTTTTGGTCTCTTATATTCTGTCTGTCTCCCTTTCCTCTCTTCTTCCAACTATTATGGTCTTTTGGTTGTTACTGCTCCAAGTCGACTTCTCTACTTCAGTGAGTGAATAAAGTACTTAACTTTTTTGTTTTCCCTTGCCCATTGCCCGTTACGTGACTATCTGTATATGTGAATTGTTGTACTCTACAGAAGAAGAAAAATGCGTTCAAAGAAAGAATTGCATTACTTCATGTACCACACCACAACCCATACAAACTACATCATATACTTTATAGGAACGACAGGAGTATCTCATATGGATTGCAGATAAACGTCAAGAAATTGAGCTTTTACTATTATTATGTGTGTACAAAGAGCGTTTGTGAAACAAATGAAAAGTACAAACCTCTGAGCTTAAAATGTATAACATTTAACTTAACCTTATATATGTTGAGAATACCAGCAAACTCTAAAAATGTATGTCGTAAAATCTTCAAGTTTCTTGTTTATGACATATATGTTTACAATAACAAGCTGTATGTAGTTTCACTAAAGCTCAATATAGTTCTCTGCTAAATATTGTATGATGATTGCATTTTTGCGGAAAAGAAATTACTGTGAAAGTAGCAGAAAAAAGTATAAAGTAAAGTAGGCTTAAGTCTTTCCCTTTCTTCTTCTACAATCTTACTTGATGGTGTGGCACCATCACAGCTTTAGCTTTGTCAGTGCTTTCTTTGCTCTTAGTGTACAACGTAAGCCTATTACGTAATATGCATCGCTAAACGGTCTTGAATCGTCAACATCGCACAGACTATATAGCTACCTACATTCAAAACGTAGTGGGAACATAACTAGTTATACAGTATAAAAATCTTACTCAACTTTCCGGCGTCGGTTTACTTCAGATGGGAAAAGCTTACGTAACTCAAAAGTAGTAGTACACTTAGTTTGGGAATGAATAATTGATTTTCCCATTGTTCTCTGTCAACTTAATACAAGAGAAGAGTATTATATGATGGTACTTGTTAAACATTGACATGGTAGTTGTATAAGTAATTTCGTATGAGGAAAATTGAAAGAAGTAAATTTGGTGGGAAAATGAGTCGAGAGATATTTGCTAGAGTCGATTTCGGTTGACAAACAGTAACATTCTAGTCATTTTTGGGGTTTTGTTCTTTTCATTGGGAGTCGAGAGGACGAGAAGCAATCGAGAGCAAATGTGTATGTTTCCTTATAGGCAGAAAATTTTGCAATCTTTTTGCTGCTGTCGTAGGTTTGGTAGGTTGGTTCATATTTTCATACCAGTGGTTAGCCATGATAAACTGATAAGAAACAATGCAATACAAAAGGATTTCAATCCAATTCGGGTACCTGTGGGTGGAAACATGTAAATTTATATGAGAGGAAAGAGACAAACGTATATAAAGCATCCACTCGACCGTGACATGGATAGACTGACAAGAAGTACGGTATAAGAGCTCTCCCTTTCTCTTGACGTCTACATCATGTACCTACCTACTGCTGAGTGCGAGTAAACCCCACACTGGCCGTATTAGGTAACATGAGAAGCTCAATCAACTAGTGAGGAAACTCCCAGCTTCTTTCCCTTCTCATCATCCTTCACCTATTTATACCTTTTCCAAAAGAAACGCTGAATTCATAACAACAGCAGTGCTGGGAATGGTGAGGATGTTGGTAGCACTGCTGTTATTGATGTACTGTTGCTGTACCCATATATATATACAGACACACTTCCTTCCCGTTTCGACATCATACATAACTAAAGCAACTCTACTAATATTACCACTACTACCACTAGATGAAATCTTTGCTGAACCATGAATGAAACAAAAGCGATTCACTCGAGAAATAGAACATGTTTATCTTCATCATCTTCTGTTGTTTTGTTATGCACGTTGCACGCTGTTAAGTATATGCCGCTATTGTAAAGTTCTTTATATTACGTATCCTATGAACTGTACAAGTTCTGATGCTGTATGTTCATCAGTTTTAAACGCTCATGGTACATGCAGAAAATTGTAAATACCCCCATGCGTTACCCACTGCTTGGGCTGGAAAGACTCAGACAAAGCTTAGGCTAAACAAAACGGAGATTTATCATCATTGTCTGTCATCATCATCGTCATCAGGGTACGACGAAACTCGGCTTCTCAGTCGTTTTCCAACATTCCTGCCTCCGGTCACATATAGTTATTCTCTCTATTAGCTTGCACTAATTTACTGAAAACTAGAAATATTAAGTGTCACCTACACAAAATATGTACGCACTAAAAGTTTACGTATGCATAAACTGTGACGGCAAGGATCGATTATTTATGTCGCCACCCCATGACTGTACTCCAACAATGGGCAGAAGAAAAGTTATACTGGTGGAAAGCTTTTTGCACAGATAGTACACAGTGCCATGTCTGTAATGCACGCTTTGTATTTTCCTCTGAATATCTATTGTGTGAGTCATTTGTCATCCAAATATCAACAACAGCAGCTTAACATTGTTCCATACACTGAAAAAAACATTCACGTATCAATTTTTCAATAGCTCGTTAGAGTATGGCTGAGTGTTGTTTTTGCATTGTTTGCTATCAAACATTTTTTCTATGAGTGACATTGTCACAAATCGTCTCCTTTCATAACAAAATTAGACCCGATTACTTTAAAGTGAGATTTTCAAGGTGTCCGTCTGCGGGTTATGAATCGGCGATAAGTTAGTAGTCTTGAAATATTATTTGATTCTATCTGAAGTAATATTTTTAAGAAAATAAGAGGGATCAAGATAATTTTTTTTAAAGTTCATTTAAATTAATTTTAAATGCTGCTTTGTAGAGCAAAACTGAAATCTAAATTCAATGCGTCCTATAAAGTAAGCATACATATCAAAACTTTTCATTTCACGAATTCCGCTACTTTCTTTTTTCGTTTTTCGTAGTTGATACTTTTATATAGGACCATGTACAATTTATAGTTTCCATAATTGTTGCAATAAATTTTCTTTTGTATTTTTGTGGATGTCAACACGATGTTATGCCTCGTGTAGGGATTATTATAATATGTATGGTTCTATTAAGAAACTGGCTTCACTGTGAGAAAAGATACCAGAGCTCATTCACTTACAAATCAATACAAATGAGTGACGGATGAGCGGCAGTGGTGGTGTGACATAACTCTTTTCATTTCCTTACCAATTTCCTTGTTTCATTCTTCTTCTTCTATTATGTAGCTTTTCCGATTTCTCGTGTTAGCGTTACGTTTTATGACAACAAATACTTCGCAAAATGAATAATAACACACCTGTATGCTTTCTCACAAACATTTTTTATCAATTTCCCCATACAGTATTCCATTGCGAATGACAAATTACTCACAATCTTCATTGTTCTAAATTTATTTTACGCTTCAAGACTAACTTTAAGACTCACTTTTATGTTATGAGCTAATCCATAATTCGATACTGACACCACACCCACACACCTGGTCTAAAATAAAAGAGTATTGTTTAAATTAGGTATGCAATCTTACCTATAAATGCAGTCGAGGAAATTAATTACTATGTGGAACTATAAAACTATTGAAAGAAAAACTTTCTGGCCTTCTACAGGCATTCTTTACCAGCCCCATTACGAAGTTTCGTGGCACACACCATAAAGCATTATGTCTGTATTCTAAATATACGGCTACTAATTTTGGATTAGAGTTAGGGGTTTGCTGTAACGCCTACTTTCACTTCAAACAATAATAACCCCGGCATTGTGTAGTAACGTCTTTTCGTTTGTTATTGCACGAGAAATGGTGGCATAATTTTTACTACTCTCGGTGAAAGCTACATCAGCAACAAATGGAAAGTTTCTCTCACGAAACGGGCAGTGGGAGAGAGTAAATTGTCCAAGTCTTTCGTTATGGTACGCTGAATTCCAGCAGCTGTGGTGCAACTATTTCTTACGAGCTTACTTTTTGAAGCTGCGGGCAAGTTTTAGTATGCTGCTAAATAATATATGTACATAGAGGCTATTGTAGGCAGATACATAGGCTATTATAAGAGTGTGATGCATCACCCTATAAAATCATTCTGACTATTATTAAGGTTTTCTCCTTCACAAATGTGAAAATGGGCAGGTAGTAAATAAACACATGAATGACACAATAATACACTTTCCTAGTAGTATGCCTGCTTCAAACTTACGATAAATGTTTCAAAGTATTCCTGTAAATATTGACTACGAAAATAACACAGGAATAAGCTCTTGTTACCTTTTATTTCTTCACTCTACACGAATCTACCGGTCCACGGTCCTACCTTTCGTTAGCAGCTGGTAATCTTCGTAATCATAAAACAAAATAATGACTAGGTGACGGTAGAATGTTCTCAATACTCCTCAATTTCATGACATCTTTGAAACTACTACTGTGAGCAAAAGTCGCCTTTAAAATTAAATCCAAAGTAGAAAGGGATGTGCATAAACGGGTGGTAGTTAATGTAGTAAAAACAAAAAACGGATATTAAACATTTATAGGTATTTTCTCTTGGCGTATTAGCAAGAGAAATTCGCGAACGGGCTACTAGACCATGTATTTTGGTTTTTATCCTTAACTGTAAAATAATTAAGCTGCCTACAAGTAGAATACACTCATTGGAAAATGTGTTTTTGACGATATACTCCACAATAATATACTTTTACTCGGAGGCATTTATATTCAAAACAGAATGTGCTTACTAGACGTAAACTAATCACAACTTCTTAAAAATAACCTATTTAATAATAATCGTGTTAAAGAACTTTACAAGAGTTACCTAGGCCTAGGCCGTTGGGGTTTCTTCAAAGTTTTTTAATGATATGCAAATTGGCTTGTGGTGTTTCGGGAAATGTATTTTATTTTCATATGCCCAACAGGTATAAATCACATAGTACCACTACTGTACGCAACAGTATAATATTTGTATATTCGGTCAACCCCTCAAAATTTCGTGTCACATCATCATGTAAGAAACTGTACTCTAAATATATTTCTTGCTTTACTTCATCCACAGTGCAACCTTATGTAAACGATTAGGGTAGACATTATTTCATGCATACTATATTATTCTCATATTATGCATTGTGTATAGCCACTTGTACTTGAATTTGACTAGAGAAAATTTCTACATCCAGGAAGCTTCACATGATATGTGTGCGAAAACATGCAAAGTACTGAACAGAACGAGCGTACGTGCTTCTTAAAATGTTTTTGCAAACGAGGGACAAAAAGCATGATTCGTTATGATAAGAACCCTTTGGGGAACCCAAGAGGATTTCCTTGGGCAAAAATGTGAATGTAAAATTTTTCTACTGAATTTCTCTTACTGCATTGTAAGCGCTAGTGTATATTCAGTTAATAAAATGAGTATAAAAATAGCATGTCAAACTATTAAATTGAATAAAACTACTTGGTACATTACTATTGGTGCCCATGTATGAAATTGCTACACTTCTTCCATACTTGTCTCCTTTGTAAACAGTAAACAAGGCCAAACACAATACACAACTCATTTTTTTATCCCGTTGTTGTTGGGTTTAAGGACAAGGACATTGTAACAAAACAAGGACATCAAAAACAAAGTATGTTGTTTAATGAAGTAATAATTAGCTATTGAATTTGAATATATGATAAGTAAAAATTGCTGTATATTTACTTATGAATGAGTTACATTCACAACATTGTGTTCCTTGCGGGTTTTTTATTGGATTAATGCTGTCTGTGCAATGTTTTTCTTCTGGCTATGCCCAGAGATAAAACTGGGTAGATTAAGTCACTTTTATTCCAAGATTTACTCTTCGCAGTTTTGGCATTTGAAGATTTATATTTAGCACAGAAAAACCAGGATAAAATATATATGCAAACGTTTCAGAGCATCAAATTGTATGGAATAATATCAAACTACACTGGCATATTTTGTTAGCGATTCATTAATTTCTATAATGTCATAACCTTTCATTCGATGTGCTTCTCACTGAAATCCCAAAACTATTTCACATCCACCTGCACTTCAGGCATTCAGCATTAGGGATGAATATGGATAAACTAAAGCAAGGATTAATAACGCTAAAATATATATATATATATATATACCGTATAACGTGTTAAAGATTCACGCTGCCTGCATTCGCGTCATCACATAATATGTCGTTGTCGTAATATCTAATGACCGTTGCACTTTGTCCGTCCATTATTTTCAGAATTACAATGTCCTCGTGTGCAAACTGCGTTACGTGACATTTGGTCATTCCTAAATTACTTACTCCAGTTCTACTTTTCCTGCATGCATGTCTATCACTATCAGTGATTAGGTGGCGTAAAAG
>JAQIXW010005355.1:0-10501 GCA_034700685.1 Willowsia buskii | reverse complement strand
CACGTTTTTTGTACAAACTTTCACATGAGTGGTGAAAAAGAATGAATTTTTGTCTTCACATTAAAACGGTCCAGTAAATATAACAAGCAACTAATTCCACCATTTTTTCCTGCTTAAAACCGAAAAAACTTCATTTTTTCTGGCATACAAACATTATTCAAATTACCCCAAATACAGCATTCAAATCAACTCATAAAAGTGAAAATAAACCAGTTATACTTATAATCGCAATTGTATTTTTCTTCCAATTTATATTCATACAATGCTTAATGATGGGCTCAACCCAAGTGATCAATCAAGGCGGCTCCCTTTTTTGCGTGACCCTTTAACGCCCAACACTACTATTGTGCATAGATATCGCCAAAAAAATAGGTGGGTTGCAAGCTTGCGCACAATAATTTTGAACAATTGTAACAACTCCTCGTTACCATAAGCCATAAACTAATGAAATGTTATATTCGTTTTTCTAATGTTTCTGCTAATTTGCAAAGAATACTTATGAAACCTTGGGATACACTTGAGCTCCGAACTTTCTCCGTGTAAACACAACTTTCTCCTGAAGAGGGAGACCAATGCCCCCATTTAGAAGCCTTCTAAAATATTGAGCTCATATCTCCGTTTCTAATTTTGTTTACTTTTCTCTTCCAAATGTTTGCAGAGCATACCTTATGTAAACATCTCTCGGAAGACAGGTCTCCCATTTTCTGTCCACATGTCTCATAACATGTTCCACATGACTTATCCTCTCAATTGTCTCCCTTCTCATTTCTTCAAGAGGCTGCTTTATTGAGCCCGTATCTGAGCTTGGAATATTGTCTGCTTTTATCTCCTCTCTTTATTTACAATGGCGTGTGCACACTCGCGAGAGTGGAGAAAGATGTTGCGTGTTTACCGGAAATGTTGTCTTCTTCAAATAAATCCTGTTTATCTTTAAGGATGTGGTTTCCTCTCTCTCAACTTTCTCTACTTTCTCCTTTCTTGAGGACGGACAATGGCCCCATATCTCATTCACATGTGCTGACTTTCCGCTTCGATAAACTTTCTTTGCTCGTGCCCTGCATTGAGGACATGGGCTGCAAAAACTCAGGAAAACTTGAGAATTTTCTGAGTGAAATCGTAAATAGCCGGAGAACGTGAAAGGGACTAAAAGGGGATTCTCATGAAAGAGTTAAAACCAGGGAAACTGTAAAGGCTTTCATAAAATATTGTAATATGTTTTTTGTAATATTTAAACGCCGAAATTCTATACTGGCTTTATTGTATTGATTTTAATTTTTATGTTTTTTAAACAAAAAAGTAGTAATTTTTTAGCAGAAAAAATTGTTTGGTACCCGCATGCTATTTTGCACAAGATGACTTATCGCTTCCTGAGCCAATGCCCTCATTCTTTAAAATAGAAAGGTTCCTTCGAGAGATTCGTGGTTCCTGTTTATTGAACACATATCTCATTTTCTAATATTGTTCCCTCTTATCTTGCTTCTATTTACAACCTGTATCTCTAGAGCGAGCATGGAAAGAGCAAGATGTTGCGTGTGCACCGGAACTATTTTCTTTTCAAATAAATTGTGTTTATCTTCTAGGATGTGCTTTCCCTTTTCTTCGTCGTGGCAGAGAATAGTCCCCTATCTATTGCTCACGTTACGCGCGAACAAACATCCGTTGTTCGTCTTTTGCCCTGTTTTCAACCTCTTACAAAAATTGGACCTTTAGAAAATCTTTCACTCGCAATAAATTTACAACAAATAAAAAAGTTTAAATTTTAAAATAAAATTTGCAGGTAAAAAAATCTCGTGTTTTTTATCGAAAGCAAAACACATTAGCATGTCATGACCCCAGTGTAAGTTTATCGTTTAGTTTGGGTGCAATGTCCCCTCTTGTCCTCCAAAAGTTACTCAACCGTACTTTCTCAATAGTTATTAATGATACCAATGACTAGTAAAAATGGAGATATGTGTCTCCATTTCTTCATGATCAGAATGCAAAGTTACGTATCTGTCAGATCCGCTGATTTTTTTGGACACCAGGCTGGGAAAGTGCACAAGGTTGAGACATAAACTGACAGATAAATTGGATGCGCAGTGAACTGCACATGATAAAATTGAATTTCGTGAGATCAATGTACTTACATAGGAAAATAAAAGATCCACTCAATTTCAGTTCATGTGGAAATCGTCGATTTATTTAAGTATTCTGAGCACAAGTTACATTCTAAAATTTATTTATTTGCTAAAAGCATATTGAAGTTTGTTGGCTTTCAAGTGCCTTTTGTCTCAGGAAATTGGTTTTTGGGAATATAAAAGGTATTCTAAGAATTTATTAAAGTTTGAAAGATTTCTAGATTTGAAATATTTTTACGAGAATACTCGACTGTTCACCTGATATCTTCATTGTTCAAACATGAATCAACAATATTGTTTGTGAACTGATTTTACTGTTGCGCATTATCATAAACTTTAAACATAAGTAGTTATACATAATAAATTGTTTGAACGTAAAATTAAAACACGGGAATTCTTTTTACACTCCTGTGGAATCACTTATTCAGATGTCTTTAATGGACAAAGTTTCCTCGTAAATTTGACTATTATTCATTAAACATAATGGTAGGACACACGCTGGTTTCATATGTTCGCGTATGAAATATTTCTGGCCTTACGCACATTAAGAAAATGCATAGAGTATTTTCAAAATACATGGAGTATAGTTGACTTGTTTTCAAAATATTTACAGTCTACACGTCGTTTAAAATAATATAGCTGTGAAATATAAATATGTTTACATTCTGGTTTGCGCTTTTATGTTGAGTTTCTGCAAAATGAATACAATACTTAACTTGGAGTCCTTGAACTGATTGATTGTCACTCTCCAAATTGTTAAATGTAATTTCAAAAACAAGCTTATAAAAATATCAAAAGCTCAATGTAGCCAATAGAAGAAATATAAGATAATTTGGTAAAGAATGCTGACATTAATTCCAATACGCCTTAAAATTGCAATATTTTGTTAACAAAACAATTTATTTGATGGGTTTTTTGTTATAGTATTTCATAGTAAAAATATATTTAAATAGATGAAAAGTTTTAACACGTGAAGGTGACATGGGGATTGCTAGTCAGAATATTTAATAAATATTGTGCCTGGTATCCATTAACACAACCTTGTAATCAGATAATGATACAACTTTATCCATTAAACTCTCCTGAAACTGATAGTAAACTTGGTAATTACAGTGCACTTTGTGTTCTGTCTGCTAGACATTTTAGCAAAACTTTAAACAATAATAATAGGCTTGTAGATTGTTTTCAACTGTTTTCTTAGAAAAGTGTATCCCCCTCCATTTATCATAAATATGAACGCGTCGAAAGAATTTCCCTTCATCGCCGTCTCGCTTTTTAAGAAAGTAAAAAACACCTGCAAGATTTACGAGCAAAGTGCAACATTTCTGAAAACTTTCAACTCACACTTTTGCAAGACGTCTACTTTCAGATGCTTTTAATGATAACGTAATGGACACAAAATGAAAACAAAGCTTTTAGATATTTTGTTTACCAGTTTTTCTCCAAAAGTTAAAAACATGACGTGAAAACTTGGTATCAGTATCACAATGCTTTATTTGATTCATGGGAAAAAATGAAAAGTGAAAGCGAGGAGAGTAAAACTATGTTTTCAAAAAGGGGAAAAATAACAAATAATACCCACCTGATGCAATGGGGCACAAATTAGAAAAATGGAATATGGTACAAAATAACGGAGAATATTTATATATTATGCATCAACTTGTAAATAAAAGTTGCAGGGTTACTTTGCTAATCTAATCAATACATCAGGCAATCTCTGTGATGTCTGTGTAAAAGCTAAATAACCAATGCAACATAATAGGGAAAATGTTTGCAGTGTCCTTCAGATGGAACTGCCGCAATGATTTTTAGATTGAATGTAAACACCAAAATTGCAATAAAAACAAATGTATTGGTCATTATAGTGCAGGAAAAACTGCATGCCAATTTGTAGTAATGATTGCTGCGTGTGCCGTGAATAAAGCAATGTTTCAATAATGATAGCTTCGCATGTGCTACTAACGGCACACTGTTATTATTCGGAGTAATCGTTATATTTTCAAGTTAAATTTTTGTTTGTACTTATAAATAACAACCTCTATTTCGGTGATATGTCTATATATCGATCGCTTTAAAAACACAGTTTTGATAATTTGGACTGTTTTCGGTTCAAGCATTATTCCTGGCAAACAGTAAAGAAAAAGTATTTTGATGGCATGTAACCCAAGCTTATATTATTGAAAAATACAAGTGGTCTGTAATCAATGGGCGGCAGGGTGATCACTCAACTCACGTTGACGGGCAGGAATTAGAAGTTCAATAATTTTGTAATGAACACGCTACATTATGACAAGGTAAGGGAATTACTGTCCTTTGAAAAAATTATGATAGCCAGAAACCGAATGGATTGAAGTTTAAAGTGGGAATTCGCCAAAAACTATTTAAATATTCAGATTGAGCCGGAGCGGTTTATTACATGCTCATGTCAGTTGATCAATTTAACATGAAAATGCATCAATAATTGTCTAGTTTCGTAAGCTCATAATTACGTAATACATAAATTCCATAAACTCCGGCTGGGTTATGCAATTCGATTGCCATCAATTTTGTGGCATGACATCCGTTACTGATTATCGATACTTATATGCTAATCGGATTTTATAAATTTCATGGGTACAACATATACCATTCGATTCCCAAGGAATAATAACCCGTCATTAGCAAAATTGCAGCATTACATAATTAAGGCATAATGATCTGCAAAATGGTTTTGCAAATTTGAATGCTTAAGTACTCCCAATTAAATTCAGTTTGACCTCAAGTGTTATTCAGAAAATAAATTATGTGCTTGAGCTTGTTCTCCTATCTAATAATGGTCAATTAGTATAAGCGAGACTTCACTTGAACAAACTGACCTAAATATCAAAATAGTTATCAGGTTATCATAAGAGCTTCCCCTATATACTTCGTAAGAGCTAAAACCCACAATGATGGTGAAGTAATTAGGCATCATAAACGAGAAAAAGGAAGTCATTGACGGCAAGATGAAACCTAGCTACTGAAAATGATCCCACCAGCAAGAGTTTTGAGAAGTACCAGCGCAGCTCGTTAACCCAATTTCTTTTACGTGAATCGCCACAAAGGGGAAAATGGTGGCAAAAGCTGAGAATATTTTCTTTAAAGATTACTCATAAAAACTCAGCTTCATGGTTTTTTCTTTGTATGCCTGCAGCCCCGCGGTGAAAGTTGAGAAAAAGTCTCTCTAAGGAGAGCAGTTTCTTTCAAAAGCCCACTTGTAAATCACTCAACCATACACTACATGCCATTTCCACTGTGATTAATGACACATGTGACAAAATGACAAAAAATGGAAAGTTGTGTATCATTTGGTACAACAGCAACACCAAACAGTGTAATAAAGTTAAATAAACCGCGTTGTGTAGTTGTGACCACACAACAAAATGCTTTTTTAAATTGGATTTTCTTAAAAACGACATAATAAATAATTACTCCATTTTTAAAATTAAGAAGTATCTAACCTTTGATGCATCAAATAATTTTTAAGTAGAAGTTTCCTTTTGAATATTCCAAGTCTCTAGAACCAGAAGCACATTTACATTCAAATTCACGGGAACTACTTCAAAATTTATCCACAGATATTATAGTTTTAATATCTAATTTCAAAACATGCACACTTTCTAACGTCACTATTTTTTAAATAAAGTATCGTTGCACCCACACCGGAAAATGTCAAATAGATGTTGTGTCTGCCCTCAAAAAAGTCGTGGAATGCGTTTTAAAACCAATAGAAAGCTTGAAATTTGCTCAAGTAGGTGGTTGTCTCTGGAGCCAACGTCAAACCCAAACTGGTGAGCTTTCTCCTACCAGCCTGCACTATACTGGCTGCTTTGTGAAGAACCAAGCAGTCTGAGTTTTCTTTTCACATGGCATTATGCAGTGGGAACAGTTGCCATTATTTTAGACTTTACAATAATATGTTTTCTTGCATGTCCCCATCCATACATTACCACAAGCTTCACTGCACAAAGCCGGCTTTCCTGTGAAGAATTTGAAGTTGTGAGAACTCCGTTCGTAATGGCGTGTTCGTGTTTTTCACGAAACAGAAGACATGAGAATTTATTTATTGCGCTTCATCTGATATTCATGATATTGTTCCCCAACACAAGTATTCACAGTTCTACTTCAAACGACTTGAGAGGACACGAAGCAGAATCTGTGTTTATGATATCAAGACGATTGTATAAAGAGAAAGCAAGTCAAGAATTAAGTAATTAATTCAACATACAAGAGAGTTTATGTTGTGCTTCACTTTACTTACCGGTTTCGCAATACAATAAGTCAATTCAACCGATTTCTCGACTTTTGACTCAAGAAGTTAAAATTAATGAGAAGTTTATTTATGAAATAATTTAGAAATATTTGCTTTCACTCAAGATGATCGGCACAAGGGTTTTAGATCCAAAGTGACAATTAGCTAACTGAAAGTTTGCTCATAAGCATGAATTTAAACATATTAATTATATATCACCCGCCCACAATATTTTTGAACTTTATTTAGAATTTGTGTATGAATTCATTGTATTTTTAATTTGGTAATAAATTTGCGCTCTCTACCTGCTTATTTGTTTAGATTGGTGGCAAGAAAATTACACAGGTAATCGAAAGAGACAAATGACTGTGTGTAATTTTATATGGCAGTCTCAATAATGATGGGGTCGCATGTGTGCGCAATGACATGCAATTCGGATCGTTCACCATAATTTTGAATTCTTAAAGCTCCTTATTACATTTTATACCACAACAGAAGCGGATACATAGAATCGGATGAATGGGGACCCAGCGACACGCTTTTCCTCCACAACTCATGAGGATCGATCACAGCATAAAATGTTCTAGTTGCCTGTTTTATGCTCGCATAATAAACATCTTAGAGTGTAGTAAAATCCTTAATGGTCTGAAACCCGAGCAGAATGTATTTTTGAGAAATGAGTGTGTAGCGAGAGGGAAGGAGAGAGAGAGAGAGCACAAGGCAATCATTCAAGTCTGAGTTGACGGGAGAGGTAGAAAATATGAGCGTTTGTGTGGAAGAAAAGACGATAAAAATGAGAGAGTACATTATGAGCAGCAGGGTAGCTCCTTGATACCACACTTTTCAAAATAATAATAATGTTTGCATATTTCGCATTTGACTAGGGAGAATGTTGTTACATGGGCTCCCATAAAAGTCTGTTCATCGCCTTTCTCCCACTTGTGCTCTCCTTCCTCTACTTTCTACACTTTTGCATTCTTTATATTTTTATTTAGATTATTTCTTACTATTAGTACATCATGTATTACGGTTAATAAAGTCATCCATTTTTCAACATGTCACGTGCTACGTAATTTAGAGTAAATATACGCACAATATTTTCTTGCTGAGTACATGTATGTTGTGAAATGACATCCAAATAAGTACAAATACTTAATGAGATATCTGCGAATGTATGAAATTGATGCAGTATTTAGCAAAAAGATAGCTCAACAAGAGGTTTGTTTTTTCAGGTGAGTTTATGATAACTTTCTTTCGTCATTTTTTTTCTGGCAACTGAAACAAGTTTACATCCTCAGCATTCCATCCGTTCCACATTCATATTTGATCAATATATTCAGAGCACAAAACAAAGCTTTCGGGTAAGAACTTGGAATCACGTGATCATTGTGTTTGAGATGGCGTGCTTTTCTTTTTGAGAGAAGGAAACGAGAAATTATTTATGGCCTAACCATTTAATCTTGTATTCATGATCTTGCTCACAAACAGAAGTATTTACGGCTATTCAAGATTTCTACGGCGTTCAAAGCTTCAAAACAATGGATTTGATTATTTATAATACGTGGAAGATAAACGTGATAGCTTTCTCTCTGCTTAAAAGCCTAGCTTTCTGAAAGCTCAAGAACACAACACGGAATTCTTTAATGGGCAATAAAATTCAATGGAAATACTTTGAAGATTCTTAAGACTCCGAATTTGGAACGAGTAACCACTGTTTCTTGCTAGGCAATTACACGGTTGAAATTTGTCCACTGATACACAATTGATTTAAACGTTTTATGTATAGCGGTCGGAAATGCTGGAAAAACTTTACATATAATGAGAACAACAGAAATGTCATTTGTCTTATGGAGAGTTTATGATGCGCAATGCCTAATGCAATAACCAGTAATAGGTAATTAAATGATAAACGCATATTCTGAATGATAATTTTTGTTGGTTGCAAAAATTTTACCCCTCTAAGCTATTTAATATTTAATCCAAAATAGAAATGTAAGATTCAAAAAGCAGAATCCTTTGAATTTTCATCAAGTTTGCTTTTTTTAAGAGTAAGAGAAAAGCTGAAACATAAAAAGACAAGTACATAGAAAATTAGCAATAAATAGTTCATCCGTACTATGATTTTCTATGTGAAATGAACAGAGATCGGAGATGTAAATTGACTTGATTTAACATTAAAATTACAAATACAGCCATCAATTAGGCATCTCAAAATATATTGAATTATGATATGATAATTAATATTAGTTCAATAAATACAAAAAAAAACAAATTAAACATGAAAAAGACAGACATAATCGATTACCTGCATTCCATAATCATGACAGGGCAGGTTAACATAAAGTTCATGTTAGAGCAGCGTGAGATTTTTTAAAGTATGCAATGTACTATCATTAACTGGTCCACAGAACCGAATAACAAAGGCAGAAAATGCAGAGACAATAGTTGCCATTCAAATATTTATTATTAAAGGTGATCTGAAATTAAAGTGTCAAAAAATTATTTGCATGTGACAATAATGTCATGTAAAAACACACACCATCACATCGTTATTGTTCATCCTATGACAATAGTATGCAACCCCAATGATGAGTATTTGGTAAGAACGACCTGTGCTCGCGAACACTTTGGACTCCCGCAATGCTTGATTGACGGCTTTGCAGACTATGACTATGAACACAGGGCTAACAAGTGGAATATAAATCCATACAGGGTGACATCAACCTAGCATCATTGTATATGAACAAACTCATATCGCACTACCGATACTATTCGCACAACCGTATTTTTTGACTGATGTACACGCTCCGAATTTAAGTTTACTCTTTTGTCTTTTCACAATAAAAAAGTACAAAATAAGATATACGTTTGTTTGCGTCATCATTTATATGTTATGTATATGTGCTATGTGTTTGAATGCTTTTTATTTATGATATCCAATCTGACTCATAATTTCATGTGATCCTTCCTGATGTCACACCATTTAGTCCAGTTCTACACTTCAGGAAGAACACTTCCTTCCATAACATTGCTGGCTTTGTAAGTTTATTTAAATTTCAGAAAAATGAAAGTGCAAAATGAATTCTTTTACAGAAAACGCATCAAATGGTCTGCCTGAGGTTGACGGACTTGGTGATAATAGAGTAGGCATATCCAATAATTTAGATTCTGTGAGATTTGTTAATCAAATAGTAGGACCAAATCGCAGAAATGAAATCCCTTCAAGCCGGGGTGAAAGCCCGTCAACTTCCCAAATACAATCTTCTAGTGGAATTGTGACTTGTGCTCGCAGTGAAGAACCTCAACCGTCGACAAGTAAAAGTGCCAATGTTCAAAACAATCACGGTGAGACTGCCAACACTGGAGAAAGTGAAAGTAGTGGAAATACACTTGGTGATAATAGAGCAGGCATATCCAATAATTTAGATGCTGTGAGATTTGTAAATGAAATAGCTGGAACAAATCGCAGAAATAATATCCCCACATATCGGGGTGAAAGCTCGTCATCTTCCCAAGGACAATCTTCTAGTGCAATTGTGACTGGTGCTCGCAGTGAAGAACCTCAACCGTCCACAAGCAAAGGTGTCAGTGTCCATACCACTCACAGTGACTCTGCCAACACTGGAAAAGGTGAAAGTAGTGGGAATAACCCATCAAAACAATGCACCATTTACGATAGTGAAGATGAGTCTGACGAAGATGACTGGACTCGAAAAGCTTGGACTGCAATACAAAAAGTTGAAATTCCAAAACCTGATCTCTCACGTTTCCAAACTCCCGAAGAGTTTTGGAAAAAGCCATTCAACCAGGAAGCTGTAATAACATTTGTGAAAGTAATTCCAAAAGATTACAAGTCATCAAGTAATCAAAATGATGGTACCGACAGGAGAATCATAGATAACGGTGAAAGAAGAGAGAGTGACCCTAATGAAAGTAATGAAGATGGAGGATTGGAGGGAAGTGTTGAAGAAGTGGGGGGAAACGATGGAGAAGTGGAGGGAAATGGTGGAGGTGTAGAAGAAAACGTTGGAGGAGTTGAGGAAAACGCTGGAGGAGTGGAGGAAAACGCTGGAGGAGTAGAGGAAAACGCTGTAGGAGTGGAGGAAAACGCTGA
>JAQIXW010005354.1:0-10501 GCA_034700685.1 Willowsia buskii | reverse complement strand
CTTGAGCGTTGCTATCTGTAATTTTATATTTAGAGGTTTTCGATGATGCTCTATCCAACAGAAAAAGAATTATTCAAATCCCGAGCGGAGCATATCGTGCATTCCCATTGTGAGTTACGGTGCATTTCAAGCAAACTTGCAGTCACCCAAGCGAACACAAAGGGGTCCTGTGGCAGGGCCAACAATAACAAAGTCAAGTTCTTGTAGCCGGCTATCGTAACGCACAGCATAATATGGACGTATATACTCATACACTAGCTCTCGGGAGATATATAGTTCAGAGTTCACAATATCTGTGCATCAGTCAGTCAGTACCATGAATGCATGTGCATCTTCTTGATTACCAGCTCGCATTGTTGCATTTCATTGTTGAAGTGCATATCATGTTTCATATTTTTCCTTCCTTTTCGCAGTCACTGGCCATAATATATAGATGAATTGTATTGTAGGTACAAGTACCGTTTGAAAGCCAAATAAATGATCAGGAAAGGCTTACGTTGTATGCTATGGGCATACCGAAGAAAACTGAGTCATTGTTTATTCTGAAACATCATATCGTCAAAGTTATCTCCTCAAAAGAAACGTATCAAAACCCAAAATACTGGTTAAGGTCAGCATTTCTTTATTGTTTTAAGTACATAAGTCTGCCCTGCAAAATTACGCATCGATCATTAGCCCTAAAATCAGCGTTCAAGTAACACTGATAAAACCCATCAACTAATTTGGACCAAAGTTGATGCCTCTTCAAGCAGTAAGAATTGCAAAGGAATTTACTCATCCAGTATGCTTCTGTGTTGTTGAGCATACTTTGTTGTAATCCTACTTATTAAAAGTATAGTTTAATTCTCTAACAATTTTGTGGCCATCTTTATTATCATCTTTGTACGTATATTTAGTCCCATTAGTTGCGGTTTATCATTGTTATATCATTTTTCTCTGTTCCTCAATGTACGTACGTATATTACATTTATGGACATTCAGTGAGGCTTCACGCAGAGTATCTCACGTGGATGAAGTTTACTAAACATATTACTTTGAGAACAACGAAAAATACTCGCTTATCATACATAACACGGTATATTAAATTTTTAAAACTACGATACATTTTTTACTCCCTCCCCGTTGTACCTAAAACTAAGTAGTGCCATCATTAAATTATTTCAGCGCATTGCAAAGCACACAATCATCACTCTACAAGTGGCCCATTATTACCGTGTAATGCACTCATTTATACTTTTGCTCACACTTCTCATATCTAGGTATCATCCTATTATTATCACTTTCATGATGAGCAAATAATAATTGTTTAGAACCACGGAAGGTGCATAATGTCTGACGTATTGCTATCGAGTGTTTAGTCATCAAACAGAGTCATGTCAAGTCTTTAATGTTATCATTTTCATCATCTGAAGGTAAGCACATTGTATATTATCTTTTTAGCACGTTTTAACATTAAAGAAAGAAACAAAAGCAAACAATCCACGCAGAGTATTCAATCAGAAAAGAACAACCACGAGTAGGTGAAGATGACGACGAAGTGGAGGTGAAAGAAAGGGTTACTACTTTGTCTGTTCAATGTTTACCGTGTGCAGTGGTGATATATCTAACAAAGCGAGCAAATATTTTTTGAACAGTCAAAACTTTTGAGGAGGAAGATTGTCAGAGTCTCTAATAGGGAGAAGATAATATATAACGCATACATAGGAAAAAATTTCATCAGCCCATAAGTATCCTTCTTCAGCCGTCCTGTGGCCATCCTTCTCTATAATATACTTTTTGACTGGGTGAATAAAGGGAAAAGGGTTTATGCGTCTTCATTTGGTTGCAATATAGAAAAAGATATCCACTGTAGAGAATGGGACGCCTCGGGCAGAATAAATCATATTATTATTGAAAGTTGTTCTTTGAGAGAGAGAGAGAACAGAAAGTCTCTCTGTGATTTCGAGCCTCGCAACTAGATGCAATGTGTGTAAGTGAATTCTACAAAATTTCACAATTCCTCTTCCTTTTTTGCTTTCAGGAACTTTTTGTGACAAAATAGAAACAAAGCACCAGATTCTTTCAAGTGACTGTTCTTGAACTCCACCACTGGAAGAAGGCAACAATGCAAACAGTTTCTTTTGGTCATGGTCCCACACTGCTGCTCTGGATGTGCGCATAATGTACATTCATGAACTTCTGGTAGGAATACAATAGACAGTAGCAGCGCAACAGTGCAGTGATGAAACATTAAAGAAAAAAATTGTTGGAAGGATAGTTGAATCTCTTGTTCACGCCACAATCTCAGCTTTGGTTTGTCGTAAAGGTGCAACTAGTACTGTTTGAGAGGAGCAAAAACTGCAAAATACATATCATCATTATCAGCATCAGTATTCATCTGTCCGTCTGCACTAGAGGAATGTATACTTACTGTTCGCAAATGTCCTTGATTTTCCTGTAACAACTTGGTGGACATATTTCCAAATTTTTTATAACTAATAACACCTTCCACAAAAACATGTTTTAATAGGAGTGTGCAAAAGTGTAATAGAATTAACAGCTTTTCGTTCGCCCTACTCCTGCCCTGGAAATCCATTCTATTCTACTACAATTAACAATAATCATTTGTGTTGTGCACTTACCGTGAAAATCTTCCAGACTGGACCAGAATTACTTTTTGGTAATTTGATCTTTCCTTATGAATTTCCCATAAGAACAGCAACGCTTTCAAAAGTGTACGGTCAGTGTGCAGGTGAATCTGTTCTGATAAGCATGCAAAGACAACGCTATTTTTCATGCAAAATATCTGCATTATTTCAGGCGGTGGTGGTGTGTCTGTGACGTAAAGAAACAAGTTTTCAAACTCGACAATCTTTTACCAAAAATATTGGTAGAAAAACATTCAGAGAACTAATAGAACATTTTGTATCACAGGTCTTGCATGACCACAGGGGTTTCTGGTGAGTCGTGGTGTTGTAGCACAAGCAAAAAATGTGATTCGCTTATAAAATAGTTATGTTCAAGTGTCGATGCAGTGCCAACACCGTTGTCATTTTTATTTTGGCATGAATGACTTGCATGTGATTTCGCTTTCCAAAAAATCTTTAAGGGAAGAGTGAGTAGAAAATAAGTAGTCATCATATGCGTGTTTTAAAGATGCTAGTTTTTCAGCATTAAAGTGGAGGCAGAGACCGGCAGTATTAGTGTTGATTTTGGTGAAGTGCTAGATTTTTAATCGTAAAAAAGAATTTTCATACGAATGATAGTTTTTTGGCAAATTTTGTTATTACATTAATGGGAAACATGACTGCAACAACCACATCAATTGTAAGTAAGCCCAGCCAGATCACCAAGCTGGTGGCAAGTGCTGGAAAAACAGTCCTGGATTTTGCTGATTTCCTAAGGCTGCTCACGTTTCATTTGTACTTGTACTTTGAGTATGCGTTTAGAAGAGCTCTCTTCTCCAAGCCAAAATCCCTCAAGGGTGAAATCATCCTGGTAAGCAAACAGATTACACAAATTGCAAATATAACTATCCATGCATGATTTGCTTCATTGACTTGTTTGAAATCTTTGCTCCATGGAATTATAGAGTATGATATATAAAAAATGAGTTGGAGTTGATTACTTTTATTACGTACAACATAAAAATTCCATTCCGTTTAGATAACGAGATTCAGTTGTTTTTCTGTAACTGATGTACATATTAAGAAGGTTTACGTGAATAATGATAACTTGTAAGAAATGTTGTCCCAATGACATGAATAAGACTCACGCAAAAAGTAAATTGAGTATTTTGCAATTTTCAATAGTTTTTTAAAGAAAGGAGTCTGCACCACAACGCGTGCTTTATTATTACCTTTTATTATTTTCATTGTCATGAAATATTCTGTTTTTCACAAGATTCACTCCCAATAATACGAATCTTATCATAACACAATATCCAGTGATGACGGTCAAAACAAATTGCACGTTTGGTATATAGTTTAGTTATAGTTTCTGTGGTTTGGATTGGACCCATTGTGTCGGACCACCACATGGAGATTAATTGATGCGTCGTGACGCGCATTTATGCGGTTATGCCTTAATTTCCCTAATTTATAGCGGACGGACACCATACAATTCATGCCTTTGTCCTTCTTGCATATTTGCACGAAACTGTAAACCGTTTTGGTATCATTGAAGAAAATATTATGTATAGGCATCACAGAAAGACGTCGCTTTTGACATTGTTTCTTTTTTTAATGGTTGAATGAATATTCTTTTCCCGTCTTTGCAGGTTACAGGCTCTGGTAGGGGCATCGGGCGTTACATCAGCTTGGAACTTGCTACTAGTGGAGCTACAGTTATATGTTGGAGCAAAAGTCCCGGACCAAATGAAGAAGTCGTGAGAGAAATTCGGAAACGCGGAGGAGAAGCTTACGCTTATAGTGTTGATGTCAGTGATCATGTAGCTGTTGCGAATGTTGCAAACTTGGTACGTGTCTCAATAATATACCGCACACATCGCAATAATGTGCTATAATTAATAATTTTTATTGGCCTTGTTCGGATTTCAATGTTACTCTGGTGGATTGCATGTTCCGAGGACTTGAAGATGATGATGACATATTCTATGATGTATTTGCAAGAAACGTCTAATTGATGATAACATTCAATAAAAATCTTTGTTTTTTTTGTCATTTTTCCCAAAGGTTCGAAGAGAGGTTGGAGACCCCACCATTGTCATTAACAATGCCGGCCTTATGAGCATTGCTCCATTTATCTCTCAGAGCACAAAAGACATCGAGAATATGTTTAGTGTGAATGTTCTTTCAAACTTCTATGTAAGTGGTCGTCAATGTGCACATAACATGCAAGCTACTTTTCGTTAAAAATCTCTAATTTTTTCGTGCCCACTGGACCATTAGATTCAAAAAATTCTAAAATGTTTCTAAATACGCTGGATTGGGTAAAACCCAACAGCAGGAAAAAGTGGTTTAGCTCGAGTTTATGTGATTCTAATAGTACAATTACAATAATTTTGGGATTTTTAGGTCCTCAAAGAGTTTTTGCCATCAATGCTGGCAAAAAATCATGGTCATCTCGTGTCAGTTTGCTCTGCATCAGGAATCCTTCCAACGCGCAATATTGCAGCATACAGCTCTACAAAGCACGCTGTTCATGGATTGCACGATGCGCTCAGAGACGAAGTAAGAATATTAAAATCCAACGTGAAAATCACCGTGGCTTACCCTTTTTACTGCTCAACGGAGATGTTGTCAGATGGAATTCCTCATACGAGGTGAGCAAAAAACATTTGCTACAAAATTGCTTCCCATAAGAAAACTTGAGGCATTATGCATAATGCTCATTTAATGGATGCTACCCACGTGGCGATTTCTGATTAAAATTAACGCAATTCGATGTTCATGAGGCTTAACTAATTGGGTTTTGAATTTTTGAATGTTTTTAAATAGATTTCCCCTTCTTTTCCCGATTGACCCTCCTGAAGTCGTGGCTAAGAATATCATTTACGGAGTGCGGAAAGACGTCGAGTATATTTATACACCAAGACTTGTCGGCTGGTTGGCCATGTTTTCCTGGTATGTGATACGTGCTAAGTACTGTGTATTGGATTGTGATTTTCTTTCAATGCAAATAATAAAAATATCTGAAGCATGACCAGCGTGAAAATGGAATTTAAATATTTTTAATTTTGTGTCTCCAGGTTGGTGCCTCCTCGCGCTGTGGAAGCATACAGTGACTTTTTGAAGCTTAATATTGATCCAGCCGCCCCACCCCAAACAACTATCAATGGAATTCATTAAGAAGATATTCCATAAAATTCTAGTGATTTTACAGGATAGTTTAGTTCATTTCATACCCATACAGCTTTACTCAATGTTTTATGCGTATCTTAATCTGAAAACTTTCTCTGGCGAGGGGTGAGAAGTACCAATCACAAAGCACCACTATGTCAAATCATTCATGAATCTTTTCATAAGCCTTTCTTTTCGCTAAAAATGTTCCTATAATGTTTAATATTATGCTTTGTAAATAATTATGTATTTAACCAAATAGTTCATATGTCGTACTTGTTAACTTATGTTGATTAAGTGGCCTTGTAAATAGAACTGAAGATGAAGAAGTTGGGATTCTGATTTGGTTGCTTCGTTGATAATGCTAGACAGGGCAGAATCGGGATTTTTATCCATTTATAAAAAAAGACTGGGACTTCGTTTTGCTTAGTAAAGACACTTCTTTGTACTATGCTTAGTAATATTATGTATGTATAATAATTGCGAATTTACGAATGAAAGAGTGCGGTTGATATTGTAAATGTTCCGGTGTATAAACATTTAACATTTAAACAGGACTTTTCTTTAGTTTCGCAACATCTAGCAAAACAAAATATGTACAAATGTCATGTAAATAAATTATAGAAAAAACATGATAATATAATCTCTTTGAGAAAATAACAATATACTAATCTGCAACTGATGTTTTATTGTTAATGCATAGAATCATTCTTTTGTGTGGAATACACGAATTCCACTTCCACTACTCCACAAATATTATTATGTGATTATCCATCGGGAAATAACGATTTTCTCTAATCCATAATCGCTCACTTGAAACCTTGACCTTTCTCATTTACATTAGGAAAATGTATACGTTTGAGTCGTAAGTCACAGGTTCAGATAATCTCTCTGCAAGCACAAGTTGTGCTTCTAGGACACGGGAAGTGGGCTATAAAGTAGCATAATGTGATTTGGACAAGCCAGCCTTGAACAAAGTGAAGGTTTAATCCAGGTGGGTAGGTTCACATTCCACGTGTGCAGTTCAGTAAACTTACTACTACTACCTGTTTAGGTGAATGACTAGCCAAGGACACGCATTATGTTTTTGTATGCATTTGAGCAAAAGCATTGGATTGTAATGTAATGCTATTTTTAGTACAAAACAAGATAATATGATAATGATTGATATTTTTTATACTTTAATGCAAAGAAGTAATCTTTTTCAACGTTTCAATTTATTTTCCGTTTTCGTGAGACGCAATCTTAAAATATAATGTAACATAGTTTATACAAAACTCCCTTTAAGTACTCTATCTATACACAAGCGAGGAATAGATCTGCTGGAGTCAATTCTCAGTCTGTTTGAGTTCCTACGTCAGTCTTCTTGTTCTTGGGTTTGTACTTGCCCCTTAGAAAGTTAGCATGCTCTACTAGAATGACCTTTTTGAAGGCAACTTCATAATCAGCACCTACCAACCCAACACTCTGGGTCTGTTCCTGATATTTCATAAACTCGTTTGCAGTTCTTTCTCGGGGCTTTTCCAGGAGCCAGGCAAGTAGTTCTATAAATTATAGATTAATGATACAACAAAGCTTTCTCATTTAAAGTGTTCTTTAAAAATTTTCAGGAGTACAGTACATCATCGAACTTACGGCTAAAAAGAGCCACCTTCTTTTCATCGTATTTTTGCGTCCCTTTGTTTCTTCCTGCTCCACTAACGGTACCCTCCAAAATTTCTTTGAGAGTAAACAGCGCAGTGAAAAGTACTTTCCCACCTATCTTTATTTTCTCGTGCTTGTTTGTATCACCGCTTGCACACCGTTCCATTTCGATGTATGCTAAATTCATATCGCCTTCAATTTTCTTCAGCAAGACGGTTTGCTATTTTAAACAGTAAAATATAATTAACATTAATAATTGTCTTCATTCATTAAACGTTTTAAATATGCAGGACAAGCCTCATCAAAATCACACCTTAGACAAAAGCTTCCCGTGAGATGATGATTGATCGGCTAACAGTTCCACGTTTGGAATATTTTTCATACGAGTGGAAACTTGTGAACTTGACCAATTTAAGGCTTGCTGGTGTTGATCTTGACACTGATCAAATGCTACAAATGGCTGAAAGTAACGTTAATAAACATGGTTAGCTTAATTAAAAAGTAGAAACCATTACTGAAGACTATAGTCGTTGTATGAGTACATGATTTAGTTGCACCGTTGATGACATCTTTTCTTCAGTTGTTCCGCTAGTTCCGGTTTCCTCTTGATGGAAGCCATCATTAGTAATAAACTGATTGGTCTGACTGTCTATTTCCATTTGGTCTTGGCTTTGGACAGTCGCAGTTACTTGTTGGCAGTGTTGAGCAGTGCTACAACCAGCACTTTCACTAACGATATGTAAATGATAATTTTACATTTTGAATTCTATAAAACTGGCGTTTTATAGTAGTACCACATTTCTCATTTCTAGCTTACATTTGTGCAACTGGAACAAAACAGTTGTTAGCTCCAAGGAATTCGGAAATGTGCATGGTACCAAGCTTTCCGTTTCTAAAACAGATTTTAGAACATTAAGACAAACATTAGTGCAAAACACAACGTGCTTTTGAATTGGTTCAATAAATACCCAATTAAATATAATGTACTCACACGCCAAGAATGTCATCAACCTTGAGAGAACGAAGAAGCTCATTCGACGCGTCAGGATTTTTTTCGAAATTTCCAGAATCAATCAAGTATCTACAAACTGCAGCAACAAAAAAGTCCCTGCTTTGTTGCACACTGAGTTTTTGCACAGAGTTATAAAAAACAAGTAGTTAGTAGTTGTATTAAATTAGCTATATTCAACCTTTGTATTCTACGGCATTTGTGCAACTTACAAGAATGGCGTTTTCAAGAAGTCTTGGAATAGTTCATTTGCTTTTTTGTGAATCCCTGACTGCCCCGCAAAATCGTCACCACTTACCAATTCAACACTGCAAAAATTATCTTATTAAATGATTTTGAACATTTAAAAATAGTTTGTTTATTGAAATCGTCCAATATACCCTCTTGTGGAAAACTAACAACCATACTCACAATTGTCGCACAGCAAGATCAACTTCCGGTTCCCAATTCATCCAGGTTTGTGGGGAGACCACAGGGGAGACATACTGAGCATTCGAGTCCAAACTGATTGGGTTATTATGCAACCCATGGGGTAAAGTAGGCGCATTTTCGGAAGCCCCAGCTTTGCTTGAACCTAACGGTGCAGGAGCACTAGATTCATCTGTCTTTTCTGCTTCGGCAGCAAAGTTGTCGGTTGGACTGGAATAAGAGAAGGAAAATATACACTTTTCTAGTCAATAATAAGAGCAGTTACTGTGTTGCACTTCCTTAATTATACCTACCTAGTTCCACTATTTGCCAAAGCACCTAAATCCAACGGAATAGAGGACGAATTTTCACTTAAATCGTGCTGTCCTGTTTCACTTGTTAAGTTTAACGAGACATTTTTTCCAAGAGGTTGCAGCTCTTGATCTCCAAGCTCGTCTTCATTGTCCTCGTTAAAATATTGATCGCTAGTAGTGTGAGCGTCAGCCATTTCAAATTAATTATCAAAATAACAAAATGACAAGCTACTAATCTAATCACAAATTAATATATCATCTAAAATGTTTTAATAAAAGCACAAAAAATTCCGGGTTGTTCTGGAGTACGACTGGTCGATACAACACTACAATTAAAAGACTTTTTCCATGTTGAAAGACTGATTGATTGAGCAAAATTCAAATAGAAGAGGAAACGTTAAAAAAGAGTGGACGCTCTTTCGTGTGTCTCTTTAATGTATCTATCATCTATCCCCCACTTAATAATTTCGCACAGGACTACTAGAGATATAATGAGTCACATGAATGCTTTGTCACATTCACATTGCAGTCCTTGATGCGTATCAACACTTTTTCCAACTAGACTTGACTTTTCATTTGCTCCGAATGCGTATACACCTGACAGACGTAAAAACACTGTGCACTGTGCACCAACATAACATCAAAACATTTTCAATGCAAAAAATGCAAAATAAAACTGGAAAAGGTAGGGCACCACATGTGACCACACATTCAAGTTGCAAGCACACACACCACACTTACATCCACCATGCATGCATACGACGAATAAAAAAAGAGAACGAGGAACGAGAGAGATTTTTTTGGCGTTGTGAATCTTTCTTGCTAAGCTTCCTAAGTATTTACATGCTTTATTTCGCAAGTTATGTCATGAGTCATAGGTATTTACTTCACGGTTTAGAAATTACCGAAATTTAAAGAAGACATGGAGCATTATCGGTTGCAATTTTCAAAGATGAAAGGGTGTTGTTTGCATCTACTGACTACTGACTAATGAATGCGATGGAGGGACGTAATACGTAATGAATGAAAGGGGATAATAATAGCATCCTATCATATCCCATTACTAAAATATTAATAACTTATAAGAACTTTGATTTGCCTAGAGTGTAGAGAACTTAGTTTGTAATGAATACACTGTATGTCCAACCACTATATATACTAGCCTAGCACATTTGATTTACTAGTGGATGATGATGAGACTACCTGCACTAAATACATTTTTTATGATCCAATAAGCTAAGCCTTATAAGGAAAGGACAAAACGGAACTTTTATTTTTCGCCATCATACTATGTTTGAAAGCATGTTTGAAGTCAGACTTTAGGATTGTTGAATGAGGATAAATGC
>JAQIXW010005353.1:0-10502 GCA_034700685.1 Willowsia buskii | reverse complement strand
TATGTGCATGTAGTTTGAATAAATTGATGCACTGAATCGATTTTAAGGATCTCGCGTACATTGCCAATGGCTAAAAAATGTGTTTTGAACAGAAGAGAGTTTCATTCGTCGCTCAATTCAAAGAATGAAGTAGAAAGTTTGCAGACTTTCCTCACGAAAACGCAAATTTTCAGCGTGCATTCTTTAAAGTTTAAAGCAGTAAGCAGAGAGGGTATACTCGTAATAATAATAATGAATTCCGATGGGAAATAAGAAATAGTAGGAACAAATATTATAGTTTTTATAGCCATTGAATGATTCAAGAATGAATTAGAATGTCTGAATACATACTACTACTTGTTTGATTTGAGCCACTATTTGTTGAAAACGAGGGTTTGTTGCAATTTTGCCGTTAAAGTGATGAGGACGACTGAACTTATTCACTGTACCCTGTCCTGCAGTAAAATAAATTATAGAGTTTTATGCGTAGAGAAACCCAGAGGGCTTTTGGACAAAGAATTTTCAAAAGAGTTGAGGAGTAATTAACTCTTTGATCCTTTTAACATTTTGTGCGACGAAGCGGTGTTTGATTGAATTGACTTATATTGTTCACGCAAAGTCATCATAAAGTTGTACTTTCGTTTTTAAAATCTCATCGCAATTTCAATGAAAATCTGCAGTCACTTATAATTTATCGTAATTTTAGCCCTTTATTGAACTCAGCTCGTTTGCTATCTGTTGAAAGATCGAGTTCGTTTGTCAAACAGAGCCCGCTTATCTTATTGTTGCTCGAGCATGATAGCAGCATAATATAGAGAGTTTATCGTGTGACCGGTTCTATTGTTGTCAAACGTTGTACTCGTGTGTACCTTGTGCTTGTTCAACTAACGTGTATAGCTCGGCATTGTTGTGACGGGGTAGTAGTAGTAAATTGTAAAGGAGTTTATAATACCTAAATATACATACTGCAGACGTTAGATATTTTTTGAGTCTGAGAGTCTGCTTGTTTCCTTCGTTGTTTGTCTATATCTTGTTCAATTTATCACAAGCTCACGGATGGAGCTCACACGAGGAAGGAAACTATGCTTGTACTTGGTAATTTCCTTGCTCATTGTTGATTCTTTCTGCACAAAAATACAGTATTGCATTGTATCGAAGCTTTATTGAACACAAATACGTATTGTATTGTCTATGTAGAGGAAAACTTTGATTTACCATATTTACTCAGCTTATGAGCATATTCACTTTTAAGAAACGGCAGGTAGATGTGTATATCTTTGTAGCGTTGAAGCGATATCACTTTACACATTATTACCCAATAAAACTACATACATACATATTTTACTTTTATTCGTAGTTAGTAAAAGGTATACACAAGCGACAAAAATATGCACATACGTTTTTGTCGAACAAATTTATTCCTTTCTTTTTTATGTATTTACTGCTGTAAAATTACATAAGTTTTATTTCTAACATTTTGTTTTTGCCTGAATTTCTAAAGTACAATAGAATCCTAAACGATACATTATTCAAAGGCGAAGCATCATCAGAAATTATTAAAACAGAGGATTTAATTAATATTCATAGCTTGTACCATATAACATTACATTGCTCTCAAGCATGAAGTCATAATATTCTCCCGTTTTATGCACTCCACAGCAGTAGTAAAAAGTTCGTCAACTGCTGTAATGATGACATGATTGGCTATGCACGATTGAAGCAAACCACTCCTAGTTTTTAAAATGGCGGAAAATGTTTGGAATTTTACAATTTAGTCACCTTTATTTCAGCTATTTAGTATATGCGTACTTAATTACGTATGTACTTAAATGCTACACTAGTTATTGCTAAAAAAATCTTTTGTCATGGGTCAATGTACAATGCTTATATCTATTCTAGTGTTGTAAATACTGTACAAGATATAGTGAAAGGTTATTTGAAATTATAGAAGCTAGGATTTCAAATCTATTTTTGAATTTTAACCTTTGATGCGCATGCGCAATATTATTGACATATGCAGTAAAAAGGCTTAAACTAATTTTCACACGCAAAAATTAATTCAGTAATTTGTTGTAGCCTATTATACACAAAGATTTCATTTATGTAATTTATCTATAGATAATCAAGTAAGTAGTATTTAATGCTAAAATGATGTACATGAAGTTCTTTAAGTAAATATTCATTCTAAGCAATCAGTCCGATTAACGTGTCTATATAGTGCGGTTTTCATTGACTAAATGGACTTTATATATATTTGCATTTCATTTGAGATTGAGAGTCTAAATTACATACATTACATACATACAATGCAACGTAAAAATGTATTAATTAATTGGTTCTACTAGTAATTCTGATCTGAGTGATGCGGCTAATGAGATTATCTAGTATCATGATTACATCAACTTTCTGTCATGCATCAATTGACCTGTTTACGCCTTCCCCACCACTAGTCGGCATGTCATGCTTTAATTAGGTAATTAGCTTACATGCATACAACATAACTACAAACTGCCAGTAGTGCTACGACGGATATCAGCAAGAAATTATTGTAAATCTCTTGAGAATTTTCAGTATTATCAACATATAAAGTCGATAATCACGCCAAGAGCTCGAGACTTATCGTAATTACTTTTTATGACATTTCATTAATTTTCTTTTTCTAGTCATCTGACGGAGAATACACCTGCCTATCAATCGAGAAGATGGGGTCAATGAGTGAAAGCTTATTCGCATGGGTGGCAACACTTCCACCGTACGAAAAACGAAAGTCAGCTCCCCGCCCCGAGGATTTTACAGATGGAAGAATGCTCGCCTTGCTCCTGAAGAATGTGATAGATCCCGACTATTTCAGGGATCTCAACAGCGATTCAGCCCTGATTCAAGTAATGAAGAAGATGAGACAGTACTTTGAAGAGCAGGTAACTAACCACAAGTCATAAATCTTAATTTAGATACCGGAAGCATTTCAAAATTTCCAATTAAAAACGGACAGCCTCGGTGCTAGTTGTTTTAGAACCGTTAAAAATGATGATGGTTTTGCCAACTGGTTTTTTATGTGCGTATGTAGGAAGTACTTGTACCCTTTTTACAGAGCAATTAAACGCTCTGTATACTTGCTAATGCCAAAAAATCTTTTCATTATTTTTGAGTCATGTTCAAATGAATGGTGCTGGTGTACACATTTTTAGTCGTTTTTGCGGTGACTGCACATGGTATGTAGGCACATTATCATTCATCATTATCACTTCGCAATACTGAGAGCGAATGTACAGGCCAGTTTGCTCAGTGTAGTGGAAAACACTAGAGAGGAGTGGATGGATATATAGTCTTTACTAATTTGCGTTGTTACTTTCGGGGTGCCAAACTAGCAACAAGTCAAGAAGAAACAAGTATAAAAATTGTTATTGCTTACAAATAAATACAAAAATGAAATGCTGAGTACATTTTTGTACATTAAAGTGCACAGAATACAGACAGACAACGAAACAGTAGTAATGGATGTTTCATAACATGAGGCAGTAGTTGTGGCTCGCAAATTTTTTTCTTTCATATTCCTATTATGATATGCTTTCATTCATATGATCTTTGATATTAGAAGGGTTATGAGTTTGACCTTGTAAGACTTATAAATAATAGTAAGAGTACTATTACTAGTTTATAGAAGAATGAACCACCTTTTTTGATTCTGTGCCATATAATGTTCTGTCGTGCATGAATGCAAATCCAGCACAGATTCATGTAAGCAAAAAGTTCTTCCTAGGAACTGTTTTAGTCTATTATTTGCTGTCTCTCAATGATGAACTAGACCAACATCATAGAGGAGTAATCACTGTGTAAATTATCGTGGAGATGTGTACAATGAAACGTGAGCTTCTAATTGTTAAAACTACATGTAGGCTTGTGTAATATTGTTGTGTTCACTGCTTTCTCCAGCAAGAATTCCTTTGCATGGGATTCTTGCGGGAAAGTCGGTTGAATTGTGTTGTGTAATAATGTGTCCGTATGAAGATGGGGTAGTTTGGGCTGCTTTATGACTAGAAAAGATTATTTGACAACTGTCAAGCAAGTATGCTGAAATGAAGTCTTCATAATAAATTTGTGTGTTCTGTAGGTTGGCCATGCACTTCCGAACCATCTCCTTCCTAATATTGGGCTTATAATGTCCAGTGACCACAGTCTCCACGAAATCAGTCGATTATTGCAGCTTCTTTTGGGATGTGCTGTAAACAGCCCTCGAAGGGAAGATTTTGTGAATAAAATACAAACAATGGCAACAAGTGTTCAGGTATGATACCTACTTGGTGGATGTTGGATGACAATTATTGACAATAAGAGAGTTAATTTATAGTGCTTTAAATATGAATATGCCGATTTATTGGTGTAGGCCGAAATTGTGACTGCAATACAAGAAATGATGGAAGCAAAATCCAAAGAACAAAGCGGCAGCGACGATACGATTGAACTGCAATTGCAACTGCAAAAAGCTCGTGGAGAAATTGGTGCATTGCAGGATGATAAGGAACATTTGTCTCAGGTACGTTCGTGTTTTTTTGTCTACTATAAAAGAGTCGTAGTTAATTTCACAAGCATGTAATGAATGATTTTAATTCTCTTTGTAACAGAAATGTCATGAGCTCACTCAGAAAATTTCGCAAATCAATGTAGAAAATAAGGCACTGCTTGCAGAAAATGAAAAACTACAGAATCAATTAGCCGGAGATCTTCAAGACCCTGAGTCTGTGCACACGTCCATGAGAATACATGCAGAGAATATGAAAAGGGAAATTGAGCAACTACGCGAACGAAACTTTGAACTGGAGACCCTAGTGGATGATTACAGAGTCAAAAATCAAGTAAAATTATTCTTTGCAGTTTTATGGCCTTATACTCATTACTACTGTAAAAACTTTTCTGTCAATTATATATGTATGTTGTATCCTTTGTAGGTATTTCAGCAACAAATTAGTGAAATTCAACCAGAAGTAGCTTCAAAGAGAAAGCTAGAAGAGGAACTTCTTAGGTTTAAAGATGAAATAGACTCACTTCGAGAGCTTGCTGCAAAAGCGTCGCAATTTGAGAAGCAACTAAAGTTATATCAAAAGAAGTTGGAAGAAATGGGGGACCTGAAACAAAATCTTAAACTGTTGGAGGAGAAAAATTTGGAACTGATGAAGGTAAATGAGTCAATGATGAGAGCTGCTGCAATAAATGTATAAAAGTACATATTAAACAATAATTGGTTCATGTTTATCATCGTTGTACAGACAAACTTTGCTTTATTGGATGAGAACAAAAAAATCCAGAATTACAAACAGCAGTTGGATGCGCTAAAGAAGGATTTAACTGAAACACAACAGCAGTTATCCCAAGAGACACAAAACGGTGTGTACTGTTTAGCAAAATATAAAACGTATTTGATGTTGCATGTACGCAAATAACCTTAATGAATATATTGTTGTGTTTTCACACAGCCCTCAAAGCCAATTTTGACTGCGGAAAAATGCGAGAAAAGTTAGAGACTACTAAAAGACAAATCGAAACTTTGCAAGACGACAAGTCACGTTTAAGCGAAATGATTGAAGAGCTAAGACTGAATGGGTTGGGAGGAGAGTCTAGTGATGGTTTACCTCGTAAAAATGAAGATGGATTCGTAGATTCAATGGAATTGTTACCGCCGTTGATACGGCAGAAACTTGTCAGATTAGAGGTAATTTGAATTCGTTACCAATTAATCGTACTCGTTCACTATAACAGATTATCATTTTTCAGAGTGTATTTACTTGACTTTTTACAGCTAGAAAATAAGAAGCTTCAGGACGAGCTAAAAACGGCAATGGACAACAATCCATCCCACGAGGGTTCCAAAATTCTCGTGGAGCAACTCCGTAAACACGAAAAGGAATTAGATGAAGAACTTCTGGCTAAAGCCCAGGAGATTCTAGACATCAAGGCGAATTACGAAGATCAAGTCAAACGGTTGGAAGCAATTTTAGCAACAAAGGATGAAGAGTTGAAAAAGAAAGAAGCACAGTACAGTAAGTACATATACGATTGAAATATAATTCTTATCATTGGAAAGAAGGCAAATTGAAAAGTATACATTTATTTATTTTTATCTAGAAAAATGTATGGAGAAGGCAAAGAGTGTAATCACGACTTTGGAGCCGACTGTCGTCCCAGGTTTGGACATGAACAAAGCAGAAGAACAAGAAAAAGCTCGGGCCGTAAGAGAAGTTGAAGAAAAGCTGTTAAACTCCATGTTTTACAACTACAGTCTCACACGCGTCCGAGATAGTGTCGAAGCCCGAAATACAACTCTATTAAAAGCTCACAGGATGAGAGCTTCAAGGAGACGAAGTGACCTGTGATAACACCACCAACAACATCAAATGACTTGAAAAAGTGTTTCCAGCCATATGGTAGACCTTGAAAAGCTAATATGTTTTGAAAATTATATATTTTCGACCTGTTTTGTTGGTGATAGTTTTGGTTAAACGAGGAATAAGAAGGATGAAATGAAGAAAAAACCTACCTCGTGACGGTTTCGTGATTTATTAAAATGAAGAATTATTTTTAAGACCATATATTTCTTGATGCCATATATCAGTTTATCGTCAACATTCATTTTGTCCGTAACTTTTATATTTCTATTTATTGCACAAAGTATAATTGTTATTACGGCTCTAGGAGTACTTACCGTTAGAAAACTTACATGTTTGAATTTTAGACTTGATACAGGTAGTGCGCTTCTCAATTAACTTACAATTAGTTTACGACAAAAGTGTCCTATTACACCAAAGATTTTGCATAGTTGCAAATCTAGATGTAAGCGTAAGAGTATGTAAGGCATGCTTGTGATAATACAATCCTGGAGCTGATTTGTTTTATTCAGAATTTTTATTCGTGTATTATTGATTATGATTTCCTGTTGACATTGCTGGTCACAATGGACTGGAAAGCACAATTGAATTTGATTATTCTGTCACAAACTTTCGCATTCTTGTTCTTACCATATAAATGAGAAATTGTGTGTTGATACAGCACACCCAACGAGGATGATTGTTATTACCACCTTTAAATTCGATTGTTTTAAGAATTTTCGTAATCATAATAAAATCATATTGATTTTACTGTTGGTGCCTTGATATGGAAGGAAGCGAACGGTGGGTTTTTAATAAGAATTTTCATTACCCATTGATAACGATAGGTATTAATTAGTATACTCGAATTCAAACTAATCATTGCACTTGACATATTATGTATTGATTATGCTATTAAGTTATCGGATTGAAATCAAACTAATGATTACAACTAATCATTTGACGGGTTGCGTTTATATATTAATTCTTCAACGTAATAAATATCAACCAAGTTAGAAAACTGAATTTTTACACGGTCATCATCATGATAATATTTTTTTCAATGTGCATCATATAACTGCTAATTACATAAATAATTTGTCACATGTGTACTTATCCATATTACGGTCATATACATGTGTTTGTTGAGAAGCATATTCACTCGTAAAAGATTTTACCTGATCGTACAGGCTGGCGAAAATAAAGAAAGCACTGCACGATCTGGAGTAAGCCTTTTCTCTGGAGAAAGTATTTCGTTAGATGAATGCGTGACGCAGAATGCCCCTATAGCCACTCTTTGAAATGGATGGAATGAAACAACTACCAATCCTCCATGTATTTACCAAATCAAATTTTTACATGTCGCACCGCATACTTGATAGTGTAATAATATGCAAATATAAATATGTATGCAATATTCAGTTTCTTTATTCTCACGCTTCAAATGGTTCAAATAGTTATATTGTATGACTTTACAAGGTTATTGGTATGTGTGCTTTATCGTTGTTATTTTTCAGTCCAAATTTCTATTGTAAACACTCTTTTTGATCATGACGGATGGTTGTCTATTGTCTACTTTGAAAACACAGCCCACCAACTGACCCTAACAATATTTCTGCATTTTCCCTCCCCATCCACTTTTTGCCCAGGTAAACACATAGGACTTTGCAAAGACTCAGATCCTCCCGTGTTGGCTCCTCTCACTTTCCGCAAATTGCATTCTCTGCCTATGTGACAGCTAGGATGATTCTCATCCCACTTTGTGTACAAAACTTCTTCAGGGTGTGTGCAATAACCTCTTGTCATGGTCATATAACACATACCATCATGCTCAAACCAGTACCGATCCTTTCTAGAGGGCTGTACAGTTTGATTGTAGACACAAGGGTTTGGTTTACAGGTTGGCCGAAGGTTATCATCCGCTGCGAGAAGCAACCACTCGTTCTCTTTACATGGACCCTGTTGGTTCACATGAGAAAAAAACATGATCTCATATCTATAAAGCCGAGAGTACCATTTTATTTTCATTTTTTTAAAGATTTGCCAGCCCAGATACAAGCAGTACTTATATCGGTGCATGGCGTACGTCCAAAAAACAATTACTTAAATGAAAACACTACATGTGTGGTTTTTACTGTCCTAACTTTCTTACAGTCATATTAAATGCTGTGTGGCATGGTATGAAAAATGTCGACAGTGTACAAGAGAAAAGTTTTAAGCTCTGGACGTGTAAAGCTGTACAAGATTGATGTTGTGCTCTGCAGAATTCTTATGAGCAGTAAGCAGTGCAAGTTAAAAGAAGTATTAAGCTCAAAAATTAATTCATTCCTGTATACCTGTTCGTTGGTAAAATAACACTGACCCTCCGGAGCCCAATAAATCAAAGGACGGGCACATTTATAATAGAAATTGCAATCGCAATCTCCAAACTCTGTATCCCCAACTCTGTAGAATAGCATGTTTTTCCCGCATGGACCGCGCTGATCTATTTTGTAGCACTTCTTTGTAGCATTGTGGTAGCGATACCATCTGAAATGGGTTATGTTGTCGTTGTTCAAGTTTTCCGGACAAAGACCAGCCCTATCCAAACGGAATGTAAAAATTGGCATGTCTATAAAATCATGAAACTATGATCAAACAATAAACACCTGTGCCCTGATCTCAGACACAAGAAAAACTGAAAAGTCAAAAAATGTTGCTTTGCTGTAATACTACAATGAGAATGAGAACAGAATTGGAATTAATGATCAGAAACTAATGACTTTCCAAAATTGCTTCATGCACAAAGGAAAAAAAACTCTCCAGAGACGCAAAAACAAAAGTTTGTAAAAGTGAGCTTACACACTGTGTCGTGAAAGCAGCATTTGAGTTGGTAATTTATGTAATTAATTTTTACTCGACGGAATAAACTTAACCTACGATTCGGGTTTGGGTGGTGGATTCCGTTTAACTTCATCATAACCGGAACTGAAAAGGTCAACTGGTACAGCTTTGCACATGACGATGCTAAGGCTGCAGATTGTTGCTATAAATAGTAAGGTTGGAAATACCACTTGTAATTTTAGTAATGTAGAGGCACACATTAGAGACCTTTTATTAGGAGACACAGCTTGACAAGCAATTTTTATCTGTTTTCTAAGCGAAAAATACTCGACCTTTGTTGCAAAAAGTTGCGATTTGATACTATAAATAGACAGAACCGTAATTATTTTTAACAGCAAACACGTAAGAGTTTAGCAGTTGCCGTACCAGTACCACTCAACACTACAACCGATAATATCGACAACTGAAGAAGCAAAGAAAATGAAGAAGAGTAAGAGAAAAAAGGAAAAATCCAGCTAAACAACTATGTATGCAAACAGATTTTACCCTTTAAATACTTGCCAAAATGTCGTTGCCTACTAATTATCAACTTGTATAGCATGTCAAACCTTTTTTAAATATCTTTGAACTTATCTTTCATGCACATAAATGACTATGGATGGCTCTACCAAAAAAGTAACGAGAATGAATAACGAAATGGAAAAATGTTGTTTTTGCTAAACTATTTTGTGGAGTAGTTACCAGCATCAAACGGTTCGACTGTAAGAACAAGAATACAATGTTATGCTTTTGCATGTCTTTATGTACCAGCATCATTTTACAGAGTTTCATGACTTACATACATCAACAAAAGTTACGTAGAAGATGCGAATAAATATGAAAGCCTGGCACAACACGGCATTATTTTCTTGTAGCAGTTATGTTTTTAGTCCCACTTACATTTCTGAACATTGTTTGAAAACTACAAGGTTACTTATGTGGGTGTAAACATTAACATTCAGATCAGAGTAATTGTTTGTTAAAAGATTTTTTTTAAGTTCAATTTTTCTATTTGCTTAGCTAATTCTATGCAAATAGCCGACATGTTTTTGTCATACCGTAGTACCAAAATGGTTAGCTTTTATTGAACACGATTGATTTGTTACACAAGCGGTGACTACATTTGCAACGCAGCTGTCAAGAATTCATGGAAAATCTTGTTTATTGTTAGTTAATGAAAGTGGAAAAGGCAGTTGCTTGTGACGAGGTGCCGATGATGATAATGATTTACAAGGAAAGGCGTAGGTTAAGACAGAGTAAGGCATTTCATACATGGAAATTTCTGTCTCGTATCAAATTTAA
>JAQIXW010005352.1:0-10502 GCA_034700685.1 Willowsia buskii | reverse complement strand
AATGAAATAGTTTAATAATTTTGCCCATATTCGCCATTTACCTTAGTTAAGCGTACACGTGTCACAGAAGCTAGAAAAGAGAGAATGCAGTGCTTTAATAGATGGGCAAAATACATACATACATGTTACTACATTGTATAATTTTTTGGTGTACATATTGTACATGCAACATAGTTATGATTTGTCAAAGTCAAAGACGAGGGGAAGGTCTACAAACACTGTTTCACTGTTTGCACAATCACAAATATCACAATGCACAATAGAAGCTCAAGCTCTCGTTTTCCGCTTGCTGGGGAAGACAGACTTCTCTGCCAATTACAAACATGTACAATGTTATTTCTCGATAAAAAGTATATACTATGTGCTTATAAACAGAGAACTTATTCCTCGGCTCGAGCAACATTGATAAAATTTTAATTTTCATGACACGGTTGTACTTCTGCTGTAGTTTATAGGAATCTCAAACTTGGTAAGAAAAACGTCTTGTCAAACTCATATAAGGTACTTATTTTAGTTGAGTCTGAAGACTTAGGTAACTGATTGAATGTTTCTGTCATAACTTTTGATTAAAAAAATTAAGGGAAGATATGACAGTTTAATTTTGGCACAAACATCTGGCGTGATCGGTGTCCACCGGATTGTGGAGGCTGATTTGTCCTAGGAAATGACGACGACATTCATACTTGCTCCTGGTGAGGAGTTCATCCAGTGTCCGTACAACACTGCTCATCAAATCACGTAATAATAATACAGAAATACTGAAGATTTTCATGTATTTTGACAGAAAAGTATGAATTTACTTAAAATTCCGATAAAACATGTTGTTATATGTCTTTCAGAAATGCACGGTTCCTCACCCATTTGGACAAATGTCGAAAGGCCTATATCAAGGACCTTAGTGTGGAGGGTCGACAGAAATACATGAAAATTTGTCGCCACAATGCGTTGCACCATATCCCTGCTCCTGAATTGCGATTTCACGAGGAGAGGTGTGTTGATGCTTACTCCGTTGTGCGCCATATGGCTTATCACAATTCGGGTAAGTTTTATCTACTTAAACGTTCATTCATGTCAAATAATTTGGCGAATTCGCGATTCTTGTAAAAACAACAACAAACATACATTTTATTATATTATGTTAAAATCCTGCTTGCAGATGAAGGCACTCGAAAGTATGAAGAAAGGCGCAAGCACGATGCAGAATCAAGAGACGTGAGCTATCGTGACCGGGGTCATCATTTGTCTTCTTCGAGACGACATTCTTCTTCCTCTCGCAAATCTGAAGCAGAAACTAAACCAAAGGTCACCAACGCATGGGGTCTTCAAGAGGAGGATTGGGAAGCCGAGAGTGCTGGCAATTCCGCGGGTTACGACCCAGAGCAAAAGTTAAAAACGGAATTTGTCATGTATAATCCAGCTGGATTGACAAAATCGGAGAGGAAGAAATTCAGAAATGAGGTGCGACAAAAGGCTGCGGAAATGAGCTTGAAGGGAGAACCAGTGGAACTTCCAACAAGCTCCAGCTTTGACGTGAAGCCAAATATGAATGATTTGAAAATTAAGGATGAAGGAGGGAGAACATCTCCACCTGAGCCAGGTGAAATAGAAGACGATGATGATGATCACGTTGAGGACAGTCGCTCTAAATCTAGCGAACGTAACAGACACTCTGACGATCAATATTCTCGTCAGAACAGTCGTGATTACAATCGCCCGTCCTCATCATCATCTTCTCGTTCATACAATTCATCAAATAATAATTATTCAAAATCAAGCAACTCAAGGTCTAGCAGCTCTTGGGCGGAGAGTGTGGAAAGAGCGAAGGAAGACTATTACCCTGATTCTGACGATTTTGAGGGTATTGATCCATACATATAATGCAAACTTAATCAGACCTTAATATTCAAATTCCGCAACTTCATTCGAAAGGAACAAAAAATTATAGCACATTAGTTTATTTTTTATTTTCGCAAAATATTTCTTCAACGTTAACACTAAGTGCTTATACCATTAATGTGATCAAGTAAAATTGAATCGTCTCCGTGAATTTCTTGTGAATCGAATCGTGAGTTTCAAGTGCCTACTTTTCTTCTCTTTCAGCCGATTTTTATCATACCGTTTTGACTAAACTTTCCACAGTGTTTTTTTTTCTTTAAAAAAATTTAAGAATATTATTTTCCTTTGTAAAAGACTTATTTATTTATTTCGGCAAATCAAAATATGTATCATGAACAATCTAATAATAAACGTTTTTCTAATAAATTAATGCGTTGTATAAATAATCATTTCGTTTGCATTTTTCACCTATCAAACAAATCTAACTTTTGCTATCTGTGATTTCATCTGACACAATACTCTCCATGTCTTCAAAGTTTTCATCTATGAATTCCTCCTGAATGTAAGGGTAGTATTGATCATCAATTGTGTCATCAGCATCGTCATTCCTAAATGGTTTAGTGAATTCTTGGCTCACTCGTTCCTGTAAGCACAAGGAACTGCATGTTTTACACAAACAATGAATTTTGCTTTTACAAATGGAACACTCCAGGTTTTTTGAAAGAGAGAGGGATCTGGAGTTTTTATCCACAGTCAGCGACGGACAAGAAGGTGTCATGGTCGTAGAAGTGGCAGCATTGTTAACTGAACACTTTGGTTTACATGTACTACCATAATTGCTTGTTATCTTTGATACTTTCTTATCGCGCTCGATGGAAGTTGCTTCATCAATCTTATGACTGCGCCAGGGTAATAAACTTGTTTTAGTGAAAATCTACGAGTTTATGGTGATTGATGACGAAAATGGGTCTTGACTTGAGGAATTACCTTTTGTTCAATAGTTTTTCTACTGGTCTTTGATTAGCATGGCTCATCGCTCTTTCTGTTCCTGTTCTCCAAGTATTTTTTCTTTGAAAATTGGTGTTACAGCAGTCGTCAGTAATTTTCCGGTTGGCTCTATCAAGCGACATTGCCGAATCCATGCTATCTTCCTCCATTACAGTACTCAAGCGACTGAGAGAAGTAGGTTTATCTTGTTTGGAAAATCGCATGTCTCCAGACGAAAAGTGTTGGTCATAATTTGCGCTTGAATTATCACTCTCGTTAAAACTGTCATCTAATTTTGGAAATGGGGGAGGGCTCAACACTGTAGGGCCTGGTCGCTGATGATTCCGCACCATTGACGCTAAAGAAGCTTCAGATACTGTCGAGTGCATTCTTGTTCTCCGATGTAGACTGGATGATGACATGTTGTCATCATAAAAATGTATCCCATGATGTGACAGATCATGAAATTTGTCAATGTCATCTTCCTCAGACTCCACTGTTTTAAAATGGTTCATGGATGAATATTCCAAAGGGCTTGCTTGCGCTGCGTGCGACGTCATCTCCTGGTGAGCTTGTGTGTTGGCTGCAGTGTTTTCACATGTGCTTATCAAAGTCTTATGACCAGACAAGGAAGTTTCATCAGTGTCAACATTATTCTTGATGTTATGTGCTTTTCCAGAGTCAAGAAATCTAACGATTGTGACAAGAACTTGATAGCTTAAACAGCAGACAACGAAAATGAGAAAGAGTACAATGCTTTTTATCCACCATATATCTTTCCACAGTTCTACAGACGTTTGTGACATTGTTGGAGCATTAGTTAAATCCATTTTGACCTTATTTTGACTTTTTAATTAAAAGAGACACACTAGCAGAAGCGTTAGCAAAGAAAAACTTTGAATCTCCTCATTCTTGTAAAGAGTGTTCTCTTTCTCCCTAAATCTTGCTCTAAAGAAGAAAAATTTTGCATGATCTTTTACAATATGAAGAAGTCGCCTGGCAATTATTTTATTATATATGAAAATGCCGGTGCGGTGGCACGTGGCACCTTTGTAAAACGGGTGGTAGTGGAGCTAGGGACATTTGTGGCGTACTCAACTCGTTGGTTCTCCTGATCTAAGGGAACCTGTATCCAAGTCCTAGATCAAACCCAGTTATTGGTTCTTTGTTTATATCTTCCTTCTATGAGGGACGGACGCGGGGACACCTTTCGTGTCGAGATGAAAATGCACAGGATAAAGGAGTCTCATATATAAAAACTGCCATTCAGTAGAAAGTTGGACCAGACAACGATTTATGTCAATGCTCATAGTTAAAATTTCTTTTTATATTCGAATCGCATTTTTAACGATTGTATTATCACAATATTTTAAATAAAATGGAATGACATCGAAGGACAAAATGCAATATGTTGCGTTGCCGTAAATTAAAATTACTGTATCACAAAAAAGGAGACTATACGAACTAAAAGCCAAATTTGTTTTTTTCTTAATTGGCTCTAATCTATGGTGTAATTTCTATCTATTCTGTATTCATCATCGGGGTCCACATCATTTGATACAGTTTCTGAAAGTTTCTTTTTTACAGAATCCCACTCTACTAAGAAGAATGTAAACGAGCCAATGAGGCAGGATAATTGTAAAATTCCTAACTGTATACGTAATGTTAATAAAGAGCTATAATAAAATGATATTGCTGCAGCGGCAGACTGCGTAAACTTAAAAAGTGCAAACACCGGTGCTGAGTCGTCAGGAAAGAGACTTCCAAGAATGGAGTAAATTTGAGTGTTGTAGCATGAGTCACCAAAGCCTATAAACAAACGTGAAACAAAGAACATTAGATTGTGTAAGCTCATAACATGAAGTTTGTAACGGAAAATATACCAAAATGTGCGGTTTCAAATACTGGTTACCTAAAAGGAAGGAGCAAATCATTGCCATCACAGCTGAAGGTGGCTTCATGTATGAGACACCATCAGTAGATCCTAAAGGTGACAAGTCTGGAAGATTGATGAATATCATGTAAAAGGCTACTGTGTGGCAAATAAACCCGAGAAGAATAATGGGGTCCCGACCTTTATAATAAACAGACAAAAAATCAACGTGTCAGCAAAAATATCATGACGGTTATGACAAAGAAGAATGTTTTTAAAAAGTATATAGTAATGGTGAGCTACCATTTTTCACAGTTTTAGTTCCAAGAAGACCGAATAAGGCTCCACCGATAACTTCTCCAGCACCAACCAATATTCCACTCAATCCCACAAGACTTTTGGCAATGGTGCCTAGTTGCTCAGTAGATCCGACTGATGTAGAATACACCCCACTAAAGAAAGACAGCTCAACACCCGTGTAAAAGAAAGTAAATGCCAGCAGAATCATTTCCTTCCGTGTGAAAAGTTGCAAAGACTTTTTAAATGCTGCCATTGGGCCACTATCAGGGAGCTGTACATCCAGCATTGGAACAGTTCTCTCTGGCCGACTATTTTAGAAGAGAATGTTATTGATCATTTGAAACATTAACTTGATTACAGATAAAGTACCTCTTTAAAAACATATACATAGCAAATACCTCGGCGTCCTCAGAAAAAGCATGCAAATGACCCCAAGTACTCCCACTCCTGATAAGACAGAAAACACTAGCGTTCGAGTTTCTTGATCAATTTTTGCACTTTCGTCGTCTGTATCAAATACGAAGAAGACAAATGTATTTCCAAAGAACAAACTGAAATCAAAAAGATTGGTTATGATTATGTTACGGAAGTGTTTCACTGTAACATAATAATCTACAAGAGACAATAATTTTCTTCAGCTTTCGCATACCTGCTTTGTAAAATCGCCCAAAAGACACCGGAATTTCTTGACATTGTATTCTCGTCTGAACATAAGGCTAAATAACTTCCTTGGGCTGTCCATATAACTGAGGGTGTTTAAAAATATAATGAATGAGGCTACATGATAATATTCACTTGCATAAGATTATTAATTAGAAACGCACCTGCTGCTCCCAACCCAAGTATGCTACTCATCAAATAAAGTAGCCATGTTTTTGGGAAAAGAAAGCTCGCAATGAAAGCGGTAAATACTATAGCTCCTGCTATTACAGACATTTTCTCTTTTAATACTGCTACAATGGAGGGCGCAATCCAATTACACACAGAGAATACTCCATATATGATTGATAAGGATATGTAGCCATTTCCGGTGAAGTTGGGGTCGTCCTCTTGAATGCTCCTGAGTACCGTTTGCTGCAAAAAAAAGTGGCATTTTTACGTACAGATTTCTGTTTAGTCTGACTTGTGTATAGACTACAAACTATAAATATAGACATACCTCAATGTTCCCCATTGTTTGGAATGAGGTGAACACAAGCATAAACGAAAAACTGAGTAGCAGGACATTTTGAAATTGGACGTCCATGGAGAAACATCCACATGCCATATTAACACAGTCAAATGTCGTATTGTCTTCCGACGTTAGTGTCGGAATTCTTGTGTACCGGTGGCTTTTGTTTCCCCAGAATTTTGCAGGGATAATAATGTGATGGAACAGGAATTTAGGCACTTGAAGTAGTAACCGCTTACAATTTAATTTCATTTATGGTCCTTGGTGCACGTGTCAGCTCAAGCATGAATCATAAAAGTATTTGTGCATAAAACGCAAAAGGTTATCTTCTGCAATTGTTCTTTGTAAAAGATAATCCTCTGGAGCTAATCAAAATATTTGGTAGCGGATGAAAGAGATAATGATTTGTACTCTGGAAATAAGGTGCATCTATTGCAGTAATCGTTTTGGGTGGGAAATAATGGTCCTCTGAAGTTAACCACGTCGGCTTCATTGCCTCCGCGTTTAATGCTGATGAGTCTGCTGATGATGGTAGGCCTTTCTAGTAAAATAGATCTTGCAGAGTCCACCCGACTGTGTATAAAGCTGTGAATAAGTTTTACTCGGTACTTTGTTGGTGTAATATTTGTTGAGTTCAGCAACCCAATATACCTGATGTTGACACGAGAATACACTCACACTGTCCAAATGTTTACAACTTGATTGCTCTTATCTGTATCATTGCCTCGTTCAAGGTGCACTGCTGCCGAGTGCTTTCTCAAGAAGTGTTTTGCCATTTTGAATTGTGGCATGAAACAATCTGTGACCAGTGGACATACAAAGATACATGGACACAATGCACTATTTTATACTCAGCATAAAAATTTGGAAGCAGAAGAACTGTTCTCTTCTTTAGAGTATCAATTAATAATTTGAACTTAATCTTTTACGAGAACACCTGTACACAGAAACTGGTACATTATGCAATTTTACAGTACATAATATGTATTTTGCACCAAGAAAACACAAGTAACTTGGGAAAAGTTCATAAAAATCTGCAAGAATTGACGCCCACACGATCCAGCGAAGGCATACATTATGAGCTGTTATATATATTTTAGTGTCTGGTGTGTCATTTCAAATAATTTACATTGTTCAAGCGTTGTTGTTGCTTGCTGCTTAATAAAGCGTATGGAAGAGATGAAAATTTCAAGTTCACCAATGTCATTCTGAATGTATTTTAGATGGAGATCCACTAATACGCACATGAAAGCATCTGTTTTTCACATTATACAGGGTAAACGATGTTTTAAGTCACTATTTTATAGCACTATACTTTATTACTAAAACAGTGTGCGCAATATAATATATATATATGTATGTATGTGTGTTGTATGTAAGCTTGTTTCTCTACGTTTCCTTCAATCGCACTCACGGAGAACAAAGCACGAAACCAGTTTTTTGTGTGTAGCAATTCTTGCATTCATGCGTGTTTGTGGAGAAAAAATAGCTAATGAGCTAGTGTATGAAATAACTGTTGTTTGTTATAAGATGACTTCTGTTGCGCAACTCTGTCCAAGTATTATGTTCTTCCTGGAGTAAAGTTTTGTATGAAATGCTTGAAATCTTGACAGTCAAACTTAAAGAATGAGTTCCTTTCGGAACTTTTTAATGGAATGAAGATAGAAGCATGTAGGAGAGAAACAAAAATAATGAATATGAGAAATGCTGTATGAAAGATGTTCTGTCATTGAAAATATCTTCTAGGTGAAGTAGGGTTGAAGGTCATTTATAGATGGGTTAAAGCTGTGGGTTGAAATGCAATGCAGCAGTAATTCTTTTGTCCCACGAACACCTTTTGTTTTGCTATGAGTTGACTGTGTGGACAGGTACACCTATTACTATTACTTATGCAAATGTATTTACCATGTCCCCATACATTGATCTTCGATGCTTTTGTCAACCCCTTTGCACCTTCTTTACGTTTCCTTTGCTAGTTCTGAACGAGCTGGATATTAAAACATGAGTAACTGTAGAGGTACTTATTGAGCATAAGTTTTAAGTACTCACTCAACGTAGGGTACAGATTAGATCAGAGGATAGGTTTCTTTATGAGACTTTGCATCTTCATATTGGACAAAGGTGCAGTGATGCCAGATGCCATGCATTTTAGTGTACTGGAACTGGAAATGAGAAAGACATATTATGCTTTTGGTGTTTGGACCTTACCTTGCCTTACTGGAATTTTCAGGTACTAAAAATGAACTCTTCTTTGCTGCTGCAATGCTAATCCTCATCTTTGGTTTAAGTTTGCAGTAGGAACAACATGGGAATACAGAAACCTAATTGTCTTTAGAAATATATTTCTATCTACAGTTGACTATTCTGAAATTTGAATTCAAATTCGAACTTGGCTTTCATGAGATATTAAGGTGGTATAATTCCGGAGACTGCAGCATCATTATTGTTGGGTACTTGGTTTTCTTTCTGACTTGGGTGAATCAGGAAAACTTTGAGTGAATGGGAATAAGATATTATGTGTTTAATGTCCTTGAACTTTTGAGTAACAAACAACTTCCTTTTATCAAGGAACGGAAGAGTTCCCAAAACCTAGTTTATTGCAAACATTCACAGTCCATAAACATTAACGAACAGGTATAGGCACTACTTCCTCTTTCTTGCAGCCTATTTACCTCTTTCTCACCACAACCATGAAAAAATGAGGTTAACTCTACGCAGGTAGAAAGCGAATGGATGCAGCATTGATCCGAATTATGACAATAGCTGGAAAGGTTTATATAACTTTTCCCCATAACTAAACCATTTGACACATTTTTGTCAATTGGCTGGCATTTATTTTCGATGCATCACACTCATTATTTTACACATTATACTTAATGATAACATGCAGACATTTTCATAATAAAAGTAACTTCTTATTTTCTGCATCAAACTTTCATATAAAAAATGATCAGCAGTAAAATTTTGTGTATATAAAGCAATCGGGCTGTTAATTTTTTACATTCATTTCAATACCTATGTTAAAAGTCAAAATATGTTATGCATTTGAAGTATTTATATACGATTATACTATTCCCCAATTAAGTGGCATCCTCTGTTTCCAGTGGTGCATCCACTTCCTCAGAGAAACTTTCTCCGGATATTTGGTTCCTGCTTGCTTCATCTTCTGCTTCTTGGTTAGCTTTCTCTGCGGCTCTCATGAAAGCTCTGTATTCTGATGGTGTGAGCATTCCTCTGTAAATTACATGAAATATACTCGTTTTAAATTAATGAAATGACCTTAGCCAAACGCACAAAGAAAATTGGCCACCAATCATTATCACCGGCTAAAATGAAAAGAAGAAGCATATACTCACCTAAATATTGTTTCCAGTTTGATTGTGCAACCAGTCTTCACCATTTTTTCGTATACCTTTAGGCACTGCTCTCGCTTTTTTGAACTGAGAAAGGATATTTCATCGTCCATTATTGAACTGGGACAACTTTCTGTTGATTCTGCACTCGCAAGTTTCTCGAAAATAGGTATACGACCTCCATTTACACTTTTAATGGAAAATCCCAATAGTGCACTTTCATCCAAAGAGAAACACTGACGAAAAGCGGTCCTTCCCTTCCCAGATTTTTCGCCAATGTTCTGCTGCTGTTGATTTGAAGTAGTGTCTTCAGCAGGTGCATCAGAAGTAGAACGCTGTATTTGACCCATGGGACCACTCTTCATCGTCCCTCGCTCCTCAGCCATGACTTCGTTGTTGGTTTTACCACCTCCTGTTGAAGCTGATTTTCCACTGGAGGACAAGCCCATCTTTACATTCGCTGATATAGGAAACGGTGACCTTGAGATTCGGTCAAAGATTAACATGTCTATCATCTCATGACAATCATCATCATAGACTTCTTAGAAATATAACCGTCATTCAACAACCAATTCATTATTTCTGAAGAAATAATATAACGCTAACAAAAGACTATAAAGCAATAATAAGAAATAAGAAAAAAATAAATTGCAAAGTAAAAAGCGTGCCGGCGGAAAGTGAAAGGCTCTTGGAATTATATTGCAAAATTATACTCTATATTTTAAGCGGGAGGGTGCTCGGCAGCCTATTATGCATGTACATCAAATAGTATTTTTGCAATATACCTTTCCATCAAAATATACATGAGAAAAACCATCGCATGTTTTTGACAAATGATGGCAATAAAACGAAAGTTGATAAGATTTTGATAACATAAACGAAAAATGCATTGTCTTTTGCTGTTTTAGGTCTTGTAAGTCGGCTTTCTTTCTCAGTTTATGAGTCTTAGGCTTAGTTATAGGAATATTCTAATGGAATGTTG